>CAUYLG010012325.1:0-38374 GCA_963573385.1 Cacajao melanocephalus | reverse complement strand
TATATATATGTGTGTGTGTGTGTATGTGTATATATATATGGGCACAAAGAAGTTCTAATGAAATCCCAAGCTGGTATGATAAATGTTTCAGCTTTGCAATCTATATATTTCCTGAAATTCAACAGAAAACATGTCTTCAGTTTCCTGAGCACTTAAAACAAGAAGAAAACTTTATTTAAAAGCTTTTGATGGTAGAAGAGAAAAGTCAAAGTTTCCATTTCTTTCATCTTTTTTTCTCCCTTAGTTTTTCTATGTTTCACATCTGTCTTTCTTCTCTGAATACCAAAAGTAATTGATATTAACTTGATAGGGTCTCAAAAATGATTTAAATTATTAAAATGTTGCTCCTGCAGGTATAAGGAGTTTATCTATGCCATTTTATTCTTCACTATTTCAGAATGACGTCCTGCCCTCCTACCCACGATATGGCCTTCTTCGCTTATCTGAACACAAGTGACATCTTTTATGTATAAAGACTAAAGTGAAGTGCCATGAATCATTTCTTTTTTAATGTTTCCCATAGAGCACTTCCTCTCCCTGTCAAATAGAAATCCACATTATTATCTTTTAGAGTTAAACCTTAATGTATTTTCTTCTTGCTTGGAGTATTTTTCTGTTTTACTTGGTTTCTGCATTGCTTCTTACATCAGCAATTTGCTCTATCACTCTAGGTGTCCATACTATCTTTTTGTAACATGGCCTTGCTCAAAAGCACTGAGTGTCTGAAACCATGACTATTTATAATAGGATGGTATAGTACACAGCAAGGGTCCCCAAACCCTGGGCTCACTGGTACTGGTGCGAGGCCTGTTAGGAACTGGGCTACACAGCAGGAGGTGAGCAGGCAAGAAACTTTATAGCCAGAGCTCCGCCTCCTATCTGACCAGCAGTGGTGTTAGATTCTCATAGGAGCAAAAATCCTATTGTGAACTGAGTATGTGAGGGATCTAAATTGTGTCCTCCTTATGAGAATCTAACTAATACCTGATGATCTGATGTGGAACAGTTTCATCCCAAAACCATCTTACCCCTCAGCTCTGACCATCCATGGAAAAACTGTCTTCCACAAAACCAGTTCCTGATGCCAAAAAGGTTGGGGACCCTGGCACAGACAGCCTAAACATGATTATGAATTATAAAGTTTTATAAAAGTTAATAAATGAAATCTGAGAAGTAACCATTACAATTACCAAAAACAAAATAAAATTGTACATTTGTTTGTTAACCATATGTATAATGTAATAGAAGAAATGTTTACCATAGAGTCAGAAGATACCCCTAACAAGCTCTATGAACTTATACAAGGCTTTTCTGAGTCTTGTCATCTGCTTCCACACTTATAAATATATGGAAATATATGAATCTTGAACTAGATGATCACTATGACCCTTCCAGGTTAAATGATCTTGATTATCAGTATAATAATAGGTTATTTTATTTTTATCTTAATCAACTGGAAATTGACTTTTTAATAAAAGCATTAACATGGAATGCTTCCTTTTTTTACATGGGAACAACTCCTAAAACACAAATTTGTAATTATGGTGCAGGAGAGTCTTATCATAGGTTGGAGATTTTTAGGAAGTTTTCCATAATGAGTTAGAAATTATATTGGGGGGGCTTATGATGGGGTCAGTTACTTTTGATGTTTATTTTGTTAGAGATTATAGTATGCATTTTGATGGAATAAAAGCTATTTGGGAGGATATTGCCTTGCTCTCTCCAGTTTTTACATGTCTTTTATTCTACAGTTGCTGTCTGAGTCTTAACGTCAAAATTTGCTCCCTATGCAGAAAATCTATTTGGTAACTATCCATTTGCTACCTAATCTGAGTAATTTTGTAGAACAAGTCCATTTTCCATAATATATCCCTGTCTATCCAAATCAATTTATCCTTAGTTTGGATAATGAGTATTTAGATAAACAATTTGGATAGAAATGGATATAACTAAAACTATTCAGCTGTGTGTTTTTGTATAGTGAAAGTTCAGAGAGCAAGAATTTCAATGTGATAGAGGGGTTGGGTAATATTTTTTTGGGGAAGCAGAATGCCTTAGTGAAAAGGGTATAAGAATTCATATAAGGAAAGATAGGTTCATTCAATTTCTTTTTCTTCCTCTTGCTATCTGGGTGACCTGAAACAAAGGAATTGGCCAGATACGTATGCTAGTATTCACAGTTGTAGGTAGAAGAAACAAACTCTGGCTGATTAAGTGCAACTTGATTCATTAGAAGGATTTATATACAACTCAGAGAAGCAGTAGAAGAATGAGTGTTGCATTTCCATTATAATTACATAGAATAGTAATGATAGTGTGTGGTAAATATACAATTTTTGAAGCTGATACTGTTTGATATTTAGTAGTAATACTCTATAAATGGATTTTGATAAGAACATGAAGAATTTAAATTGGTCATTAGCTAGTGAATATCTAGAAATCCTATCAGGATCTGTTCATTCAATTTTGACTTCTCCTTTCAGAAAATGAATCTATACTTTATAGCTCTCAGGTAAGAAAACAATATTTAAATTTTCATGTAGCTCTATTGAATCAAGTCTCATTTAAAGGATATAGATGTTAAAAACAATCTTGTAATAAAATTATCCCACCATTAAGATGGTTACCAGGAAGACTTCAGCTTTTATACTAGTTCTTTGTTTTACTTTTTTCTCTTAATGTTTTTTTTTTTTAACCAATATTTCTAATTATCACCTATTCTACCTATAGACATCTTAGTCAATTTTGGCCATACACATTTACTCAGAATTCCAGAAGAAAATTAGATTGTATAATACATGGTTGATTCCCCCTTATGTAAGCTTGACGAATAGCAACTGACAAGATTAGCCATCCAGGAATCCACAATTAAAGAATGTGGTTTAATCATAACCATGTTAATCAGACTGGCAGAATCTTTTGGCCAGTCCTCTGATAAACCAGTAACAAAAATTGCTAAAGTCTTCTTTGGTATAAAGAAAGGCAATGATAATTTGTTAAAATGATAGCTTTTGCTTGAAGGATATAGAGGTTTACTCACTATGTTTTCTAAAATGTTTTCATTATATTTTCTAAAATAAAAGAATTAGCTTATGAGATTTGGGGTTCTGGACTTTTAGAATTTTAACTGCTTTCAATGAAAAAGAGGCATTCAGCCGGGTGCAGTGGCTCACACCTATAATCCCAGCACTTTGGGAGGCCGAGGTGGGCGGATCACGAGGTCAAGAGATCGAGACCATCCTGGCCAAAATGGTGAAACCCCATCTCTACTAAAAAAATACAAAAATTAGCTGGGCATGGTGGCGCGCGCCTGTAGTCCCAGCTACTTGGGAGGCTGAGGCAGGAGAATTGCTTGGACCCAGGAGGCGGAGATTGCAGTGAGCTGAGATCGCGCCATTGCACTCCAGCCTGGTGCCTGGCGACAGAGCGAGACTCTGTCTCAAAAAAAAAGAAGAAGAAGAAAAAAAGAGGCATTCATTATGCACAATACTGTTGTTATGACCATTTTACTTTAGGATAAAGAGTAAGGGAAAAATCTTTTTATTCCCATCAACTTGGAGTATGTTGATGCTGTCATAACCAGAGTGAATAGTGGTCCACTTTAATACAAATATTAATCTGCTTAAAATCCTTAATCTGCTTACTAAAAAAGCAGATTTCTGGGTGCCACTTCCAGAGATTATAATTTGGTAGATTTTCAAAACCATCCTTAGGAGGTTCTGGCACAGAAGCTCAAGGACCACATTAGAAAATAATGCCTTAGTGTAAAGAGTGTCCATATCAGACATTTTTCTTGATTTTTCCCACCCCCTTTGGTAATTATAATTGGGTGGGCAACCCGTTACCTGAGATGTAGCTTTTGTTTCAGCCTCACTCTTGGCAGAAATCCATCAGGGCTTTGACTGTAATAGCAGGTAGCACTTTCCTCCAGCATCTCTGTCCAAACAAGACAGCACACGTTTTAAGTGATGCTTCTTTGCACTATCTGTGACCTGTGAAACTGCTATTACCACCAGTGAAAGGATAAAGGAAATCAGCTGATCTTGGAAAATAGAAAATAGTAACCATTTACCTTTAGTTACCAACACTTTCTTGTGATGAGATGTTCTGTCAGTGGCTGTGATTGTACTTGTTATCTCAGTGTAAATGACTATGTACTGTTTCATTCATACACTAATTTGCAGATGCGCAAATTAGAGAAGTCTACTAGTTAGCATTCCTTTTCACCCAAACTACAGAGGACAGATGCTTTCACTCTATTAGATATACGATTATTTTGCTGAGACCATTTAATGCTAATGTGTGCCTTTTGTCTGCATTCATCTTTTTGCTTTTAGTTCTGCCAGCATAGAGTCAGTTGTTATCCCCCTCCTCAGGTGCCTCAGCCTTGCTATTGGAGCCATCTGACTAGCTGACTTAATCTCTAGATCCATAGAAAATAGACATGTACAAGTTTAATGATTCCCTATGACATGGCAAAAAAGCCCTGTAGAGACTTGTAGACTATTCTTTAAAAGTACCTAAGAATGAAATGCCACATTGCATGATAAGAATAGTTAGTGATGTGACACAATTAATGGTCTGTGCTAGAACTGCCATAGTGAGGCTTTTCATATTTTTAGTCACCAGTCATTCATTGAATATGTATTAATACACGTGTTTGTCAGAGTTCTCCAGAGAAATAGAATCATAATTATATATAAAGATATAAAGAAAGAGATGTATTAGGAAGGATTGGCTCATGAGAGATATGGAGGCTGAGAAGTCTCACAAACTTTCTGCAAGCTGGAGGCCCAGGAAAGCTGGTGGTGTAGTTCCAGTGAAAATTTGAGGCCTGAGACGCAGTGGAGCCAATGATGTACTACCAGTTAAAGGCCAAAGTCCTGAGAAGCAGGGAGCTGCTAGTTTCAGTCCTGGAGTCTGAAGGCCCAAGAACCAAGAACACTGATATCTGAGGGCAGGAGAAGATGAATGTTTCAGTTTAAGCAGAGAGAGCAACTTCGCCATTTCTTTGCCTTTTTATTCTTTTCAGGCCCTCAAAAGGTTGAGTGGTGCCCACTCATATTAGTGAGGGCAGAACTTCTTTCTTCTTCACTCAGTCCGCTAATTCACATGCTAATCTCTTCCAGAAACACCCGCATAGACCTACCCAGAAATAATGTTTTACCAGCCATGTGGGAATCTCTTAGCTCAGCCAAACAGACACAAAAGCTTAACTATCACACCATGTCTCTTTCCTTCTTACATACTACTATCTGTTCAGACAGAAAGTAAAAGTCATAACAAAGTATTTTGATATATAGTATAGTCTAAATTCAGACAGACCTATGTTTGAATCCTGACCCATTTTCTTATTAGCAAGTTTACTTAGCTTCTGTGAAATGGGTTTTACCTTTTGGGATTATTCTGAGGATATGGTAAATTGATAAGCTTAAAGTGGCAAACAGGGTCTTACTGAATCTGGATCCCACTCTTAGGTGCGTAGATGTGGGAGATAAGCTGCTTCCTGATGCTCTAATGCAGATACATTTATGTTGTAGATTCCCTGCAGACTTTAAATCACATTGCTATGATAAAGGTGTTTGGTGGCAAGGTCACAGCAGTACAGTGATTGTAGTGCCATGGAGCTAATACAAATGGGATGAGTGGTTTCATTCTATATATAGCCATGGACAGGAGAGGAGAGATGTCCCTTTGGATATTTATATTTTGTCTTTCTTTAAAAAATTACATTGCTCCAAAAATAATTTTCACTTTCTAATTCATTTGTACTTCTTATTTTTTTTATTAAGCAGCTTTCAGTCATATAAAAAAATTTGAAATGGTAATGATAATAAAAATAGAAAATCACCACTAAGTAGTGAGCAAATGCTCAATGTTATAAATGTAAACATATGTTTTTATATATGTGTGTATATTTGGTTTTATGTTAATTTCCAAGCTCCTTTTAACCAGGGTAAAATTGGCCAAACAAGTTGGAGTATTTTATTATCAAAAGGAAGGAGATAGATAGATAGATAGATAGATAGATAGATAGATAGATAGATATAAATTTATTCAGTTAAAATAAGAAAATTTTTCACATGGGACTTTGAAACAGACATGGGACAATATAAAGAGCAATCTTATCAATGATAAATTTATGAAAAATATAGAAGCAAATTTAACATGACTATTTCAACTAATTTACAAAATCTGAAGATATAGCAAGTGTTTATAATTCAGTGAGAATTACCCTAAGAAGCACTAAGATAATGTAAGCCAGGTATATGCCTTTCTGGTGGTCCAAGCAATAAGTAAATCCACATGAGAAAATACTGATCATAGTAGATGAAGAATGGAAAGTATTTCCCTTAAACAACTTTCCATCAGTTGAAATTTTAAGAGTGAGTGATTTGATGTGGGTTGGTAATGTCAGTGTTCTATAGTGCTCACTGAGAGTAAATTTAGATTCTTTAGAGTGAGATGACATTAGGAAAGTCAAGAAGTATATCCAGTGTTCTACCTTCATTAAATATCTCCTACCTCTATATATGTGGTCCTAAAGAATCCCAAAATTATGTTTGATAAAGGTTTTACAAATAGCTTTCCTGCATTCCTTTATCTTCCTTTACATGTGATTTGTTTTTAATTTTCTTTGATTGTCTCCCTTTCCCATTCCTAGAGCATCTCTCCCTGAACTCTCTCCTCTGACCCTTAGCGATTATCCAGGTCCTACTTCCTTAGAAGGTCAGGTTTGTGTTCTTTATTTTATCAACTGCTTACACTTCTAACTACAGACTGATCTGAATCTCAACTATCTCTATCTCCTTGCCTTTAATCTCAAATAGTACAGGGTACTTTTCTTTCTTCAGGTCAAACCAGGTCAACCCAGGTCAATCTCTTGTGTTCCTGACTTCCATCTCTTAAGAGACTGTGAGCTCTTCAAGGTCAGTTATTATGTCCTGACCACTTTGGTCTTCTCTAGCAGGTGTATAGATGGCTTCCTTATATTCCCTGAACCTTACCATTTGAATGACTAAACTGGACATTCTTTGCCTAGGCTTGCTGTAGCAGCAGTGCACTCTACTCACAAGCACTGCATGTGAAGAACCTAGAGAATTAATTCCTCCATTTCCCAACCCAGGTTCAACTCTCAAATGATGGCTTCTAAAAGGTAGTATATAAATATTCCAGCCCTTTTGCTCCTCAGGCAGGATGACTAGGATGAATGTGCTCTACATTGGCTCCCAGAGTTCACTAGCCTGATTAAATTCTAGTTGACCCACAGTAATGCTTAATAATGTACCTTTTATCAGTTGTCATCTTTTCTCTGTTTCTCTTTGCTTTTGTCTTCCCCTACGCAGGTGCTTCCCTGGATCACTTCCCAAGGAAATAACTTGCAAACAAATCTTAGTTTCACTGTTTGCTTTCAAGGGTATGTAAAAAAAATGTTTCTATACCCAACTCTGAGACTCCTACATAGTCAGAGCATTATAAGTGTTTGTTGAATGAATAAATGAATAAAATTAACAAATCATGAGTCTTGCCATGTTACTTGAATTCATATGAGCTAAGCTGTATTTTAAGGTTTTAAATAGCTACCACTCGTCATATTTTTGCACTACACGTTATTCAGTATCTTGTCTATATTGCAGTAAACTTAGATTATCTTTGCTATAAATTGCTTTACCATGTCAATACATATTCTTTCATGTTAATATTTTTCTAGATTGTAAAAGGTTCCCAGGAGATTAAAGCACATGCAGTCTACATGCCAGGAATGGTTCACAAATAGCAGAAATTTAAGCTAGTAATGCCAGCTTTATCTGCAAAACAGATCACAATGATAATTGCAAGCTCTGCTGTTGATGTTGAAAACATTTATTTGCTGTGCCTCCTAAATAAAAATAAAATCTAGTTAAAGAAGACACATTTGTGCTAGGCAAATACCTCATTGGAATTCCTTATTACTTCTAAGCTATCTGGGGCCAAAATACCCTTGAATTTTTTTTTGATCATTGCGTCTCTTAATTTTTCTGTAATTGTGAAGCAAGTTAGGCACCATGTAAAACTTTAGGATTTGAAGATGCTTTTTCTCTTTGTCCTCCACAGTCCAGCAGAGGGAGCAGTGTGTCACCCAGAAAAGCTTCAGCCACATACATACCTGAGCACTGGATTCTGTGAGATAGATGCTTGGATTTCAGTAAAAGGTATCCTTGACATAAGCTGAGAGCAGAGACTCAAACAAAAATACTAGTGAAAATGGAAAGGACAGTCACATAATACCAGTGAAATTTGAGAGATAAGGTCAAACATATCTCATTGGGAATCTCCTTCATAATCAGTTCTCTCTATTGATGTATTGAAGTTTCCTGTGAAAAAAGGAAAATATTGTTCAGAAGAAGAGAAAGCTACCCTAGGGCATTACAACTCATGAAAATCTTCAAATGGGTTAGTCAGTAGGAAGCAGTGAGTATGATGACTAGCAAATTAAACTTTGGAGTCATGCTGTGGACTCAGTTCCTGACTTTCACATATTAACTGTGTGACTTTATTCAAGTGATATAATACCTTGAACACTCATATTTTTTACCTTAAAAGTGGGATAATAACACCATAGTACAGTCACAAGTATTAAATGCCTATAAAAGGCTTAGCATAAGTGTATCAGTAGTATCTCAGTAAATGTTAGCTTTTCTTGTTCGATTGATTAAAGTTATTTACCATGACCCTCAGGAAAAGAAACAGGCTAATGTGAAATCTAGTGCAAATAATCAAAAAAGGAAAATTACACAGGTAGAAAATTCTAGGGAAGAAATGAAATGATAGGTCTTGAATTTTGGAGGCTTCCCAGTGTGTGTCCACTGATATTAGGCACCTGAGAGCAGAAATATGAGAATAGAAGACGTCACCAGAAGCAGCAGGAAGTAATAGTGTTTAAGTCAAATGCTGCCTCATTTATACGTTTATCTGGCTTGATTGTGCCAGGAAAGTCTTCTTTCACTAGGACCAAATGGTTCAAAAAGTGGGCGACATAGCTAAACTCAATGCAGAACTTTCTTCAAGTCAAATTTTCTTGAGTGTACAAAACATTAAAATGTTTGCAAAGGCATATGAATACTTGGCATCAAGGGCAGCTAGGACTAAAGGTAGACTGAGTTTCCTCTTTTGTGTATCAATCTTACTTTAGTTCTGTTTGGATATGGGCCAGCCCTTGGGATACAATTTTTTCCCTGCTTTTACCACAAAACTCATCATTGTGTCTGTCATCCTTGCCTATCTCAGGAGCAGCATTACCCTGTGTTAGGTTTTTTTGGAGTTGTATCCAAAGCTGGATGGAACCAGAGATGACCAATGCTAAAATAATTTATCTGTTCTGCAATCAGATCCTTCACTTTGTCTTCATCTCCCTCTGACTTCTTATTCCCCCCTTAAAAATCAACTGTTTTATTTCATAGTCCATTGCATTTTACCTATATTTTTCTCCTCAATTTCATGCATGTATATCGAAAGGTTGTTGCTGTGGCAACCTTCTGTGAGGAAGCTTTTGAGCTGTTCTATTACTATATATTAAGGTAGATTATAGAAGAGGAAGTCATTTTTAAAATAGAAAGAAATTTAACCAAATTTATATCTAAAAATGTTAGAGCACCAGGGCTCTGAATGTAAAAATATTCTGTAATTGAGTTCATTATTTACAAATATTATTAGTGTTATTACTCTTTGTGTTCATTTTTACCTTGGGTTTGGAAAACCATTTTCATTTTTTTCCTCTTTTTATCCTAGAGCATACTGCAATTTGGCATCTGGTATAATTGCTCTCAAGTGTATTTCTCAATACATTCCATAATAAATGTCTCTCTATTTCCCTTAGTTTTCAATAAATATTTGCTCATAATTTTCCATTTCCTCTTCTGAATTACTCTTTGTAAAGCAAAATTCCCATGTATGGAAAGTGTACTGGATCCTCTCTTAGATGAATCTGTCATGTGTCAGACCATCATGCCCTCAGAGTATTATGGAACAGCTGTGATTTCTGACCATGACTCTCAGGTGGGTATCAAGAAATAGAAATATTGAAAGTGAAGTCTAGCCTTCTGTAGTTTCTTTAGCTTTTTCTTTTCCTTCATTTCCACAGCTTCTGCTTATGAATTGGAATTCTCTTGTTCTTCTGCCAGTGGTGTTTATGGCACATGCACTCACACAAGCACACACTCCTCATTCGGAGAATTGTAGAGCTCACTAAGGAATTTACATATGGCTTTCAGTGGGAAAAGTTTAAAGTGCATCTTCTATGGTTTCTTTTCCATAGCTCTGTTTTACCCTCATAGCCTACATTTTTCAAGTCTGTGCCTCTAGCGTCTCGTAACTTTTAGGTGTACTAGACTGAGAAGTTCTGAGAAAAGAGGCTATAGCTTTCTCATTTTTAATATACCCTAGCACAGGATCTGGCACATTAAAGGCACTTGGTAAATGATTTGTTGTATGCTATAATGAAGGCCATACAGATACTATATATATATATATATATATATATATATATATATATATATACAATTTTAAAGAATCATAACCATTGTATTATGTCTATTGGAATTAACAATGTGCAATACAGTGTGTCCTTTATGTAGCAATGGCATCAAATATATGGACATTGGTCAGGCCTCTTGGCTCATACTTATAATCCAAGCACTTTGGGAGGCCAAGGCAGAAGGATCACTTTAGCCCAAGAGTTTGAGACCAGTGTGGGAAACAAGGCAAAACTCCATCTCTCGACAACCCCCCGCAAATACAAAAATTAGCTGGGTGTGGTGACATGCCTGTATTCCTAGCTACTTGAGAGGCTGAAGTAGGAAGATCACCTGAGCCTGGAGGGGTTTAGGCTGCAATGACCTGTGATCACACCACTGCACACCAGCCTGGGTGACAGAGTGACACCCTTCCTCTCATAGATATATATATAGGTATATATATGGAAGTTAATTCAGTTCATCTTAATATTTATTCTACATTTTTGGACTGATTGAATGGATATTCTAAATAATTTGTCTTCACTAGCATTTGTATATAGACGCCTGCAAGTACTGAAATGTGTTGAAGTGGTCTGGAACTTCAAAGAATATTTCACGAATTCTAAAGAGTAAGGCCATTACCCTACCTAACATATTTGGTACAGAAGAGTTAATCTCCAAAGTATCAAGCTTATTGTTAAAATTAAGTTTTTGCTTTAGTATATGTTTATATTAGAAACTTCACTTTCTCAGTTCTTTGAGTTTAATATAATAAAAAGCTTTAAAATAACCCAAATATTAAAAAACACAAACTTTTATGTTGATGTTCTAATTTTAATTTACCACTTAAATTATAAATTAAGCCATTTCCCTTCAAACTTTATCAGAAATATACAATTACTATTTTAATTTTTTAAATTTAATTTAAAGTTTATCTTTTTGAGACAGGGTCTCACTGTGTCACCCAGGTGGGAATGCAGTGGTACAATCAAAGTTCCCAGGCTCAGGTGATCCTCTCATTTCAGTCCTCCAAATAACTGGGACTATGAGCAGGCACTACCACACCTGGCTAATACTTTAAATTTTTTGTAGAGATGGGGCCTCCTTGTGTTGTGTAGGCTGGTCTCGAGCTCCTGGCCTCAAATGGTCCTCCAACTTGGTCTTTCAAAATGCTGGTATTATAGGCCTGAGCCACCATGCCTGGCCTCAATTGCAACTTTTAGAAAGTATAAATTTAGTGCCTGCTGTTCAAAAATATCTTTCGTTGTAATACTCCTGATGTGTTGACCATCTACTCAGCAGTATTGTCCTATGTGCTGGCAATATATAGCTAGTGGGAAAATGAGCTTTATAATTCTGTAATTTAAATTTTTTATTTTTTCTTCATCCATTTTTCAATAACTATCAAATTTGGGGTTATGATGATTGTTTGTTTTTCCATTACACTTTTTTTCTAGGAAATTATATAAAAATAATAAGTTGTTTCTTTGACCATGAATTTTCAAATATTTCAGAATAACAGATTATAGGTATCTATTCATTCTAAAGTGGGCAATTCAGCAACATGGTACCAGGTGTTTGCAAATGTATGTACATATGTGTGGATATTTTGTATAATGCTTAAAAGTCATACTTTTTATTGTTCTCTGGCCCTCACCTCCTCACCTGCAAAAGTGAGAGATTTAACTGAATTGTTTTGTGTAACTGCTTCTGGGCTTTAATTGTCTTATTCTGAGTATAAATTCATCTAAAACTCATGACCACTTTTCAGTTTGACTTTTGATGCTCTTCCATTACTACGACTTTCACTGACTATCCCCAATATTCATATTAGCTCTTCAGTCAGAAAAAGAGTATTTATTGAAACCTTCCTCTCTTTCTCATCTTTAAGATGTTATTGACTCTCGTTTGAGTTTATTTCTCAACATCTTACATATAGTCTATATCCATTTCTCTAGAATAGTCCAATCCATAATCATATTTTGCTTGAAAAATTGCAGTAGCCTCCTAAGGGGGTCTCCTTAAATCACTTACTCTATTCCAAACTCCTCTTAAATGGTACTCAGATATATCCTCTAAAATTCCAATTGATCATGTTATTTCCTGCTTAAAACAATGCATTGGGAATAAGAAAAACAGCCATGTTAACTGGTCTTGCTAGACCCTAATTAATCTATTCCTACTCCTATCTGTTTCTCCACTGCCATCTTGCTATGTTTACTCACCTTTTTCTCTTCAATTTTCCATATTGAATGTCTTTCAGTTCTTCAAACATACAATATTTTCATACGACTCAAGTCTTTTGGTATTCTCTTCTCTGTTGACACCACATTAGTTCATGCCATTCTACCTTTACTAGTCAACTTCTATTCATTTTCTGGTGTTCATCCCAGAGACACTTAGCTAGGGTAGACTATTGAGACTTTGTATTAGACCAAGATGCTATTACACAGTCTGCTTATTTTATATATCTTAATCACCAGTACTCATCAAAATGCTAAATATTTTATAATTTATAAATATGTTACTTTCACTAGATGAGAAGCTCTCTGAAGAAGGTATTGTGTCCATTTCATTCACTATTAGGCATTAAGTGCATTGTGGAAGTAGAGAAGAACCACCTATTGGTAAGCTTATAATGTGTACTGCATTTTAGATGACAAGTCTCAACATAGAATACAATCATACTTCCCTGTAAAAGAGAACTTTACATAAATAGGATGATACAGTACATACTTGTTGTACATACCTGTTGTATTCATCTACAAATTCAATAGATTGCCAATATGTACATGTTATTACAAAAATCTACTGCATTGAGTTTTATAAACTGTTTAGAAGTTAATCATAGGAACTGAATACTCTATTTTTTACCTGTTCTGTTTTCTTTGTATTTTTTTATTAAAATAATTACATAATCTTTCAGAAAAGTATATATTTATGTACCTGACCATTTCCAAAGGCAGTGTTCTACAAGTTGTTTATTTGGTGTATCCCTGAGGTAGAGGAGAGTAGAAGAATGCCAGTCACACCTGAAGTGGCTCTTATAACAATAGAGGATTTGATACAGACACATGATATACATATATTTATATTATATGTTATACGTACATACATATGTAATATTTTTTTTAAATAAAAGCAGGTAAATTTAAAATACAATTTTTAATCTATGTATTCTGATAATATACTTGAAACTGTTTACAAAAAATGCTAATAATTGCCTTGCTGCTTCACTATGTAATTAGTAAGATATTATTGCATTGAGTCTATCAATTTTTGAAAATGGAACCAAATTACATGACCTATAAGATTAAACATCCTGCTGACTTTTGTATCCTTCTTTGTATTATGATATTTCAAGAAAGTAAACTCACATATATATGTATGTACAAATGACAATATTTTCGTTACTTTATTTTTCTTTTATAATAATTCATGAAGAGAAATGGCAGACTGCTGCCCAAGGACAACGTATGGGCTTTCAATTTGCTCTGTGGGAATATTGATGGGTCTCATCTTGTTTAGATGTGCAGACACTTGAGTATTGTGGTGGATTAAAAGAATATCTGATCTACTTGTCAGTCTATTTCAAAATCCAAAGCCCTCTCTCTTTCTTTTTTCCTATGCAAATGAACCAAGATTCACCAATAATTCATGATATCCATCAGCAACACTTATCACTCAGGAATCAAACTTGCTTTCATTGTGTTTTGTCACATATAGCAAAAACAGCCACCCATTCGTCACTTTTAACATGCACCATTTTAACAAAAAACTTTAAAATAAAATGTATGTGAGATGGGTCTAGATACAGCATACTGACGGATTTTAGCTTTTTAATCATGATTTCAATTGTTATTTTTCTGTACTTTTAATGTTGCTTTGTCATGCACTTAAAATACAGATTTTTTATACAATCATTTAAGATCCTCCAAATATGATATCAAGTACCTCTTCCACTTTGTTTCACAATTCAACCCTCAGCTCCAAGCAAAGTGGACCACTTTCTGCTTCCTGGCTTCACCTCTTTGTCCCTCCGTGTTGGTGCCAAAACTTGGCTTATTCCCACAACTGCATTGATTCCTTTACCCTCTATTCCTTTCTGTCATGTTCCACTTTTCTGAAATGTCATATCTTATCTGAAAACTTTCTGAATCCCAAAACCAAATTAGATTACTAACTTCTCTGAAATTTCATAGTATTTTCCAATATCCTTATGACATTCCATTCAGCATCCCGGTTGGATAACTCTGATATTCAGCACTTAGCTTGAAAAGCAGTGTCCTCAGAGAGGCTGTATCTGCCCAACCAAGCTGAAGCCGGCCCTAGGCCTCTATCATATTTTCCTGTATTTTTAGTTATTCAGTTTGTCTCCCTTCTTTTTTCCTACCACTTTGCCAGTAGATTTTTTACTTCTGAAGAACAAAACTCTTTTCCTTAGCAGTCCCTGGTACCATATCTTTCAAACAATAAATGTTCAATAATTGTATGGGATTGAACTGTCAACAATGAAATCTGTATCATCTACACTAAAGTTGGTAAGAAAGCTTCTATATGAAAATTGTTACTAAAATCTTGTTAGCCTCTTATCAGCATACACATTCAGCACTCACACACTCACACTTATTCACACACATTTGCACACATGCTGTCTATAGGCATTTACACACATCATTCACACATGTATTCATTTATATACATACATCATTCACACATTTAGAGACATCATTTGCACATGCACACAAACACACTCCATTCACACGCTCACACTAATTCACATACACATTCATTCACATAAACACACCCCTCTGGGTTCTTGGTCTCTGCCATAATTTACATAATGTTCAGTGAGCAGGTATGGCAGGCACCAATCATAGGAAACTGGAAATGCTATGCCTGGAGCTCCCCAGTGGAAGCCATGATCTGTTGTATTTGGAATGTACAGAAATGACAATGGAAAGAAAGGGAGAAAAATACAGTGATGTGAATGTTAGGTATAAACCTTTGGGAACAGTAACACATTCAGTGTAGCTCATTTGACAGTATAGTTTACTAAAATCTGACAGAGAATCCAAACCAATGCAAAGTTAGAAAAAAATTGAAATTTAAAATATGAGCAATTATGCAGAATCTATAAAACTAGAGCCTTCCTCAGCAAGAATTTTGTTGTTCATTTCAGACCTCTAGGAAACGTAGTTTGGGTTTTTAAAAATATTTTCTTTGGGAAAAGGATATAAAAAGAAAATAGAGTAATAAATTTGATAAAAACATAAACCATAAAGTGAATAAATAGCTATATACTGTGTTTTAAAAGTTAATACTAAATTCAAAAGCATAAAAACAAAGCTGTCCCCTAGTTACAGTATTCCACACTCAAATTGTTTCAAAAATACTTCTGAGTAAGTAAAGATGCCTAGTCCTTCCAGGATCCTCACTGCAGCCCCTCAGCTTTTATCAGAAAACTTGAAAGCCTGTTAACTCTTCTCTTCCTCTGTCTTCACCCTCTGATGCTCTTTAGATTTTTCCCATCAGCATTTAAACAATCACTGTTTCCCACTACAATCAAAAGCCCTCCTCCAACACATTTATCTCCTCTCTTCTCCCAAATCATGCCAAAATTTTACAAAATTGGTTACACATTCTTTCTCTGTTGTTCTCACCTCCCACTCACTACGAAGCTCTCTTTAACTTGATATACATTATTTTTTTAGTATTTGTATAATGACCTCTGTGGTTGGCTGAATACCTCCTTTCCAAACGCCCATATTCTAATTCTGAGATTCTGTTAATATGTTACCTTAAATGGCAAGAGGGACTTTGCAAATATGATTAAATTTAATTATATGTGGGCCAAACGATGTAATCATATGTGGCCTTAAAATAGGGGGCCAGAGGAAAAAGCTGCTACAGGAGAGTAGCAGGAGATATGACATAAGAAAGAGCTTTGGACTGGGTGCCATGGCTTACAGTAACCTCAGCACTTTCGGAGGCCAAGGAGGGAGTATCATTAAGTCCAGGAGTTCCAGCCAAGCCTGCACAACATAATGAAACCTCATATCTGCTAAAAAATAAAAAAAAAAGAGCCAGGCAGGGTAAAGCACACTAGTTTTCTCAGCTACTTGGGGGGCTGAGGTAGAAGGATTGCTTGAGCCCAGGAGGTTGAAGCTGCAGGGAGCCATGATCGTGCCACTTCATTTCAGCCTGAGACCTGGTCTCAGAGAAAAAAAAGAGGTTGCAGGTTGTAGTGATTTGAAGAAGGTCAGGAACTGAAAATTTCAGCCAGTCTTTTGAAGCTAGAAAAGGCAAATAAATGAGAACAACAGGTGTGATAAAATCTCAGAATTTACCACTATGGAATTCACTATGTATTTCAAAATCACTTGTACCCCAAAAAGTATTAAAATAAAATATGTATTTTTTTAAAGCCAGTACAGGCAAAGAAACAGATTCTCCCCTAGAGACTTCAGAAAGAATCAGCCCTACCAACACCTTACATCAATCCAGTAAAGCTAATTCCAGACTTCAAGTCTCCAGAGCTGGAAGACAATAAATTTGTGTTGTTTTAAGCCAAATATGTGCTAATTTATTACAGCAACAATAGGAAGATAATACAGCCCCATGCAATAAATCAAATGGAGGACAATTCCTAGCCTTCCTCTTTTCAGTAGCAACCTCTCAGCTCTTTAAGTAACACTGGAGGTTTTTTTTTTTTTTTTTTTTAGATCTTTGGCTGATTCTTCTCATATTCTTTTGCTTACTCCCTCCTTGCTACCAAAATAGTAAATGTTAGAGTTTCTTGAGACTCAGTCTACTTTTTTTTTTCTTTTTCTAAGTCTTTTATCTCCTCAGGAAAACATAGCACCATTGAATGCTTTGGAAACCTAGAGAGAACTTCAATCTTTGGTCACAGCATTAAGAGCTCTTGGTTTCGCAGTCCCATGAGCCCTCTTTAAAATGGCCTAAAGACTCATTCTAAAACCAAACCATTGCTCACTATGTAAGCAATCATATCTACTCTGAAATCTCTTGAAAGCCAAATCCCAAGCTCATCTGCTTGGTTACAAGTGGATACATCTGCTTACTTTAGCTCCCTACTCAATTATCACATAGACATCTCAAATTTAATGTATTTACAACTGAACAAATTCCTTTCTTTCCTTCAAGCTCACTTTATTTCCAGTGTTACCAATCTCAATAAAAGGTACCACTCAGGTTCCCTAACTGAAAATTTGGAATTTATAATATATGTCCCCTTTCTTCCCCTACCATAACAATCAATTGGCAAGTCTGATCAAGTCTGCCACTTAAATGC
This sequence comes from Cacajao melanocephalus, assembly GCA_963573385.1. Taxonomy (NCBI): domain Eukaryota; kingdom Metazoa; phylum Chordata; class Mammalia; order Primates; family Pitheciidae; genus Cacajao; species Cacajao melanocephalus. Next base: position 20,566 of record CAUYLG010012325.1, on the reverse strand, counting down.
CTATTGTGGTCAATATCAGTGAAGGCTAATCTAGTTCAAATTACAATCTCAGATATGACTAAACTAATGCAGTAATCTTATGTCATACCCATTCCCAACAGTGCACTATGTAGCCACATTAATTCAATCATGTTCAACCTCCCGCATACACAGCAGTTCCCCCACATAATAGGCACAGCGATATTTAAACACACACACAATCAAACATACAAATCATTTATTATAACAGACTTGCTTAACACTCTTTGCTCCTACGATATAATGTGATTCAGGAAATCCTTCCTTTAGATTTTGGTCTCTGTCTCATTCTTTACTTTATTTCTTTATTTCTCGCTATTCTATGAGTTTCTCTTAAATTGCTTTCATGGTCCTCTTCTTTTAGATCATTGTAATTCTCATTTACTTTTTTTTTTTTTTTTTTTTTTTTTTGCAATTCAGGATCATGGAACTCTGAAAGTGTCTTTTGTGTAGAATTATTTTCCAACTATCCCCTTGTTTTGCCCATCTTGTTACCTAACTAGTTTTTATTCATGCTTTGTCCTTTTCTAAACTGTCAGGGATGCATTCTCTGATACCCTCTCAAAACTAAGTTAGAGCTTCCTGCTATGTGCTTCCATATTAAACTGCACTTTGACTTCAAAATGTGTATGGTATTTAAATATACTTACCAAATATTGTCTTCTCCTAGTAGATACTTTTTTCGTTTTTAAACAGTGTTATAAAAGTATAAATGAGGTACAATAAGTTACACATATTAAAAGTATAAAATTTCTTAAGTTTTGACATGTGGATATAGCCATGAAACCATCATCACAATAAAGAGTGAACACATTCATAACCCCAAAGTTTCCCTCTTGCCCCTTTGTGCTAACAAAGTCATGCCATATTTATCTTGTTCCTAATGTATTCCAGGCATACATGTATGCCTGGCACACAGCGGCACTCAAAATATATTTGATAAATGAATTAATGATCATAGTTGTTCATCAAAGGATTACATAAGCACCAAAAGAAATTCGTCTTTCTTTTTGCAACTTTTGTAAAATAATGCAAACCTATGCATCACTGAAGATTATGCTTTGAGAATGATAAATTTTATTTGAATAAATTCAAATAGAAAAATCAAAGATTAAATGGATATGTATGACTCTGAACACATATTTACATAGATTTATTTTATGTGTAGCTAGAAAAGATAATGGACGTTGACACAAAAACTAGCAATGGAGAAATTACAGGTGATTTTAATTTTCTTCTTTGTATTTCTCTGAAACTTTCAAAGACCATGTGTCATAAATATGTTGAATAGGACCTTTCCTGCATTTTAAAATTTTGGCTAAAGCCCCATGCTGTGGACAACAAGTAGTAAGTACTTCCACATTCTAATCAAAACAGCCATAAAAGCTGTCAGACTCCCCGCTCTTGAGATTGCTAAGAGTTAACCAAATTGGTTTTTCTGCTGTCATACCCAACATTCTATCCAGTGTACAAAAGCTAACTTCCTAATTTTGTTGAAAGGGAAAGTTGGCAGAAAGTGAGCCATTCTGGGTTATTTTCCACCCCATCCCATATCTGAAGGAAAGGCAAAGGATGCCATTCCTTTAAGTGATTATTATGCTCCAAAAAGAACTACTTTTAGAGATTAAGGATGGAGTAAGAACTGGCATTGCTATCCCTAGCTGGATGCTTGCTGAGCTGTATTCATGCACAGGCCCACCTGTGCTGCCACCTGAGTGGCATATGGTAAGAAAAGTCTTAGGAGCTTCAGCTGATATCCTTTGGAATTCTGGAGGTTCTATCTTGCCATTTTTTTCAAGACAGAAGTTTGACCACAGAGAGGGCAGAAAGAGTCAGCCTACCTTCAGAAAAGATACACTCGTTTCCTATGTGGGAAGTGGATACTACAAAAAATGACAAGCTCAAGCAGTTTCCATGTGTCTTTCTTGGACTAAAAGGGCTTTCTGCCATGGAAGCAGTAACAAGTGGTGAGACGAACCGATGTGCGCAAGAGCTGAGATGCTAACTAGAGAGTGGTGCAATACGGTAGTTCAATGAGGACACAGAAGAGCCCACCTGTGCTCCATGGACAATTCAGCATTTAGCATGTGAACCCCTCAGAGGATATCGAGGACAAAATGAGAACAAAATGAGCACCAATTAAATCTCTTTTTTTCTTTTTACACAATTCCCCACAAGACCCCTTCTCCTTCCTTGACCTTGGAAGACTCGGAAGATGACAAATTGAGGATGATTAGGTGGAGATATTGAACACAGTGAGGTAAGCAGTACAGCCCCTTTCTACGGATGGGGCTTAAGACCCACAGACCTGGCAGTTCTTCGGTGTCTTTCAATCCCATGCAGTTTGCTGTTGAACTCCTCAGGTGGATGGGAGGCAGGACTAGATTGCAGCACCGAACAGAGCAGCTGCGAAAGCTCGCATTGTGAATTGTAGCTTCAGATTGACTGCAAGAACAAACCAACAATCCCGAGAGGACCCACAGACCCTCTGAAGGAAGCAGACTGCTCCTAGAGGACCCAGGAGACACCCCAAATACTGTGAGGGCCCCAACTGTAGAAGTGGGGAAGGGAGGTCCTCCTCTCCCGAACACACACCTCCACTGGAGAAGTTGAAGGTCTGTTTGTGGGAGAAGTTTCTGACTTTACTTAGAGCTGAGTCAATTTAGAGAGCCAAGTGAAACATAGAGGTAGAGGAAGTAGCAGAAGGGCCCTGGGAGCTCTCTGCATCCCCCAGCAGGTCATTCCTGCCTGGCATCACAGGGATCCATCAGGAGGGTGACTGGAGGAGCACGGGGTAAATATCCACAAGGAGAAGGAAATCTCTAGCTGAACTTTGTAAAAACGTGAACAGAGCAAGAAGCCTCCTGGTCAGAACTCCAGGGAGGATGCAAATCCGGTGTGCAGACTCCACAGGTGGGGGAAGATCTGAGCCCTTTTCTTTCACAGCTGGGAGGTGGGGAACCAGGGGTAAGTTTTCAAGTCTGACATGCCTTCTACCTGGAAACAGACTGGGGACTGTTGGGGGGTGCTTGGTGGGAGTGAGACTGGCCCTTCAGTTTGGGAGCTGTGTGAGGCCTGTGACTGTTGGTTTTCCCCCACTTCCCTGCCAACCTGCATGACTCAGCAGAGGCAGCCATGATCCTCCTAGGTACACAACTCCAGTGACCTGGGATTCTCGCCCCCATCCCCCACAGCAGCCGCAGCAAGAATCACCCAAGGAGAGTCTGAATTCAGACCGGCCTAGCTCTGCCTCTACCTGATGGTCCTTCCCTACTCACCCTGGAAGCTGAAGACAAAGGGCATATAATAGTGGGAGTTCTAGATCCCCACCCACTGCCAGTCCCTCTCCACACTACTACAACTGATGCTTTCTGGAAGCATCACCTCGGGACAGGAGGCCAACCAGCACAAAAATAGACCATTAACACCAAAACTAAGGACCCCCATGGAGTTCATTGCAGTCCCTCAAACCACCTCCACTGGAACAGGCACTGGTATCCATAGCTAAGAGACCCACAGACAGTTCACATCACAGGACTCTGTGCAGACAACCCCCAGTACCAACCCAGAGTCCAGTAGACTTGCTGGGTGGCTAGACTCAAAAGAGACAATAATCACTGCAGTTCATCTCACAGGATGCCACATCCATAGAAAAAAAGGGGGAGAGTACTACATCAAGGGAACAGCCAATGGGACAAAAGAATCTGAACAATAGCCTTTAGCCCTAGAACTTCCCTCTGACAGAGCCTACCCAAATGAGAAGGAACCAGAAAATCAACCCTGGTAATATGACAAAACAAGGCTCTTCGACATCCCCCCAAAATCATACACATTCACCAACAATGGGACCCAAACCAAGAAAAAATATCATTGATTTACCTGAAAAAGAATTCAGGAAGTTAGTTATTAAGTTAATCAGTGAGGAACCAGAGAAAGGCGAAGCCAATTGCAAGGAAATCCAAAAAATGACACAAGAATTGAAGGGAGAAATATTCAAGAAAATAGATACCTTTAAAAATATAAAAGATTTCAGGAAATTTTGGACACACTTTTAGACATGCAAAATCCTCTGGAAAGTCTCAGCAATAGAATTGAACAAGTAGAATAAATAAATTTAGAGCTTGAAGATAAGGTCTTGTAATTAACTCAATCCAACAGATAAAAAAATAGGAAAATATAAACAAAGTCTCCAAGAAGTCTGGTATTATGTTAAACAACCAAACTTAAGAATAATTGGTGTTCCTGAGGAAGAAGAGAACTCTAAAAGCTTGGAAAACATATTTGGGGGAATAATCAAGGAAAACTCCCCTGGCCTTGCTAGAGACCTATACATCCAAATACAAGAAGCACAAAGAAACACCTGGAAAATTCATTGCAAAAAGATCTTCACTTAGGCACATTATCATCAGGTTACCCAAAGTTAAGACAAAGGAAAGAATCTTAAGAGCTGTGAGACAGAAGCACCAGGTAACCTATATCAGATTAATAGCATCTTTCTTAGCAGAAACCCTACAAGCTAGAAGGAATTGGGGTGCCTTATCTTTTGCTACCTGAAACAAAACAATTATCAGCCAAGAATTTTGTATCCAGTGAAAGAAAGCATCATATATGAAGGAAAGACACAGTCATTTTCAGACAAATCCTGAGACAATTTGCCATTACCAAGCCACCACTACAAGAACTGCTAAAAGGAGCCCTAAATCTTGAAACAAATCCTGGAAACACATCAAAAGAAAACCTCTTTAAAGCATAAATCACACGGGACCTATCAAACAAAAATGCCTGTTAAAAAGCAAAAACAAAACATAAAACAAAAGTACACAGGCAACAAAAAGCACGATGAATTCAATGGTACGTCACATTGCAATACTAACATTTAATGTAAATGACCTAAATGCTCCACTTAAAAGATACAGAATTGCGGAATGGATGAGAACTCACCAACCAAATATCTGCTACCTTCAGAAGACCCACCTAACACATAAGGACTCACATAAACTTAAAGTAAAGTCATGGAAAATGGCATTTTATGCAAATGGACACCAAAAGCAAGCAGAGGTAGCTATTCTTACATTAGATAAAACAAATATTAAAGCAACAGGAGTTAAAAGAGACAAAGAGAGATGTTGTATAATGATAAAAAGCCTTTTCCAACAGGAAAATATCACAATCTTAAACATATATGCACTTAACCCTGGAGCTCCCAAATTTATAAAACAATTACTAATTGATCTAAGAAATGAGGTAGACAGCAGCACAATAATAGTAAGGGACTTCAATATTCCACTGACAGCATTAGACAAGCCATCAAGACGAAGTCAACAAACAAACAATGGATTTCAGTGGACATTTATTGAGTTCCTAATTCACGCCAGGCACCATGCTTAGTGTTAGTAATAGTAGCTATTTTCCTTGAGGAGATAATAATTGAATGGAGAAAAAGAAGACATAAATCACAATGCAATTTGAATGCTGTGATATAACCACCACAAAGACTCTGAAAACACAAAAGAGGGAGCAGATAAATATGTCTGTAGGAGCTGAAAAAGATAACACAGAAATGCAAACATTTATTTGGGTCTTAAATATTGGGTAGGATTGTGTAATGCAGAGAGAAGAAACAATTGTATGATTGTGATGAGAAATGGTTGCTCAGGCAATGTTTTGTGCTTGCTTCCTCACTTCTGAGTTGCAGATTTTTCTAAGACTACTTTCTGAGAGGTGTGTTTGGAGCTTTGGACATATGTCTCATTCTGTCCTCACCTTCCCCTCACTAAAATTCTGACAGTAAGAAAATGGAAAGTAAGGGAAATCTGGCTATTGTTCTTGTTCTTCAAAGTTGGTGTTATCTGTAGTGCCCTTCAAGAAAAACATTTCACTCTCATGTCATTCGAATACTTTTTTTCAAGAAAATACACCTTGCACAGTGGTTAGGTTCTAAAGTCAACATAGAAGCGAAGTGTGCTTATGATGGGACCACACAAATCTTAGCCCCAGCTGTATAATTTTGTCTATGTCAAGAAACAATGTTAATCCTCCACTTGAGTAACTCTTTCTGAAAAAGGTGAAAATCTAGATTTAGCTAGTCTAATATGATTACTTTTATTGTTATGTTAAAATATACATACAAATTATAAACATAATCTCAAAGACTCAAATTTGTAGTTGTTCCTTACAGTATGATAGAGAACATTAGTAAGAATTATTTGGTTATTCTCAATTAACAAAGAGAACCATAGCATTTGAATGTTATTGACAAAACAAAAATCTAAGAATCATATTTGAGTACTAAGTCTTTGGCAGTATTTTTAGTGCCTTACCAGAATCATCTGAGGGCATCCTCAAAACAACCCCATGAGGTAGGTACTATTGTTATTATCTCCATTCTACCTATAAGGTGTAGAGAGGCGAACTAATTTTCCCAAGCTCACATAATAGAATTCAGAGCTAGGATTTAAGCCTGAAAGTCTGACTACAGAGGGTCTGGTTCTAAATGCTGAAATATACTGTCAAACAAAAGGAAAGAACTGCTGATCAGTAAAGTAGAAAAAAACTTTGATTAAAAAGCAAAGGTAAAAGGAAAATTTTACCTGTGATAAAATAATTACTCCCTTATTGTCTTCTACAGCCTTACCTTCTAATTTCTCAAATTGTATCAGAGCTCTTATAATTACTAGTAGCAACCACTCCCCCATCCCCCCAAAAAATATGACATGTCTATGGTCTATTTAGAAATGTAAAGAAAGGACAAACGTAGCAGCAAAGCAGAAAGAAATAATTTTTACATATTTTTACATATTATTAAAAATCAGCCTTGTATTTCCCTCTTATGAGCAGTGTCCCAAAGATCTACAGTGTCTACTGTGTTAAGTGTGGGTTCAAGAGATTAAGGGCACTGATGGGCCTCTGGTTCACTGTTATTTCCTTCTCCTCGCAACCTCGCATTGCTATACATCTGTTTTGTTGATTCAGAAGAGCACTTGAAATGCTTTACAATTGATTTTGACAAGTGCTGCAATTTGATAGGGGAAGATAATTCTTGCTGAGATGATTTTCAAAGTACAGAAATTATACTTTTGAGTAGATATTACCTTTCTTTATGATCAGGATTTTCATTTAATATACAGTGCTCTTAAGCTTGGTAATCACATTTTCCTTTTTCTGAAAAAAGTGATGGGTGTCTTTGATCTTATATTTTAAGGCATTACACATTAAAATCTTATTCCAAATTCTGATTGTTTTCTTTGTTGCAGATAAAGCATGTCTGCCAAATTTAAGGATATCAGATTTATAAAATGCTATATGAATATGAAGTGGGATTATTAATTAAATGAGAGACTCCTGATCACACGATTGGACTGATTGATGAGTTCCTGGGATGTACATTTTCTGCACGCCTCTAAATCCACTAAACTGAGAATTAATCAGTAGTGTCTTAAAGACCACAGACTTATTACTGACAGAATAATCACTTTTAAGAAATAAAATATATGAGTGTGATTTTAATTTATATTTAAAAATATTCCTTTATCATATAGACTTTCCCATTAGTTTAATTATAAAAGAATATTTTAATATTTGATATTTGAGAAATTTCTTAATGAAAAATTATCATTGCTTTGCTTTGTTTCACTAATGCTATGTCAAAGGTTGACACAATTTTAAAGAAAATCAAGGTTTATAGATTATCTGATGCCAAATGAAGATTATCACTGGCCGGGCGGAGTGGCTCTCGCCTGTAATCCCAGCACTTTGGGAGGCTGAGGCAGGCGGATCACAAGGTCAGGAGATCAAGACAATCCTGGCCAACATGGTGAAACCCCATCTCTACTAAAAATACAAAAAAATAGCTGGATATGGTGGTGCGTGCCTATAATTCAAGCTGCTTGGAAGCTGAGGCATGAGAATCGCTTGAACTCAGAAGGTGTAGGTCACAGTGAGCCTAGATCATGCCACTACACTCCAGCCTGGCAACAGAGCAAGACTCCGTCTCAAAAATTAAGCAAAAAAAAAAAAGATTATAACGTGGTTTAAAGCAGACAGAATGGTTCAGTGCTTCGGGATTTCAGCCCTGTTAGCAAGGTTCACCTCAACATTCTATCCTCAGTAATTAAAGCCTTTATTATTGATGTGATGGAAACGAAAATTTGATCCATGTCTCCATGTTAGAAAATAATCTCTAGGTATTCCATCCATCTTGTATAAGTTTGTACATTATTTACAAAGATAAATGGAAATACATTGTTAATATGAGATGGGCTTCACAGTTGCATTGAAGATGTTATATTCCACCGCAGAACAGCGCTGGTTTCAGTACTTCAATGCAGTTAAACAGCATCTCAGAATTCTTATTCTGCTACTTGGGTTCGTGTTGTCAATGTGCTTTCTCCTAACCACAATCCAAATTCTAGATCCAACAAAATTCCACCTGGAATTTCTACAGTGTGTGTCCTCGGCCACTTTAATTAAATAAATTAAATGTACTTAATATACATTATTGAGTCTTGTTTTTTAAAATAGATTTAAGAAGAAAGACTTGAATTTGTACTTTTATTCTACTATTTCCCAACTAAAGAATATTGAGAAAATTCTTTACTTTTCTAAGCCATAGATTCCAAATTGTCACACTGAGTAGTCCTGGGCACATTATTTTCCTAACAAAAATTCTGAGGGACATGAATAAAACTGGAAACCATCATTCTTAGCAAACTAACACAGGAACAGAAAACCAAACACCTCATGTTCTCACTCATAAATGGGTGTTGGATAATGACAACACATGGACACAGGGAGGGGAACATCACAAACTGGGGCCTGTGTGTGGAGGTGGGGTGGCTAGGGGAGGGATAGTAGGGGGTGGGAGGATTGGGGAGAGATAGCATTAGAAGAAATACCTATTGTAGAGGACATGGTGATGGATGCAGCAAACCACCATGGCATGTGTATACCTATGTAACAAACCTGCACATTCTGCACATGTACCCCAGAACTTAAAGTATATATATATATATATATATATATATATATATAATTCTGAGAAGATAAAATAATGAATGTAAAAGTTTAGCCCAGTGCTTGCTGAATAGAAAAATTCTCAAAAACTGATGAGTGTGATCAATGCTATTTTCATCACTGATGCCACTTTCCTAGTTACTACCCCATGCCTGGTTTACTACAACAAAAATGTATCCTAATGCTTCATTCTTCCATTTCCACCCATTTCAGTTCTGTTATGCAACAACTCTATTTCTTATAAAATATTGTTTTCCTTTTGTAACTCCTCTGTTAAAAATAGGCTGTAGTTCATAGCACATTCCTTAGACATCAAAGATTACGATTACCTGGCTTCAAACTGTTTACAGCCTGTGCTTCTGCTATTTCCCTGCAGAAATCTATTCTCTATTCTGACTAGATTATCTTTAAATTACCAATTTCACCTCACATTTTCATACTTGTATATCTTTTCACCTGAATAGGGAGGTAAATATGATAATTAACTGCAGGACTTTTGGAAATTTTTTTACATGATAGAATTTTAGCTTGTTCTTGGACAGATTTTGAGCATACCTATGATTAAGCCTCAATTATCTGGATAAAAAGAAACAAGAACTATCAAAACTAGTTCAATTTGTCATTAACTGTGAATGGACTCAAACCTATTGGTTTCTACTCATATTGTGGGTATGTATGGGTATTTATTTCAGAATTACCTCAGTATTTTTTTTTATTTTGGTTAGGAGCAGCAGTTTAACTTTGTATGTCTTTCCCCTCAGTGAATAACAATAGTTCACCTTCTCAAGATCATTGTTATAGCAAAGGCTGTAGAAAAGTGGGTGAATATATACAGATTACAGACTGAATCTTCTAAATTTAACAAGGGAGTCAGTCCTTACTTTCAGCTTATTTAACTGTAATCCTCCCATTTGATTAAAAAAGGGAAAGATGGAGAGAGAGAATGAGAGGTGAATCTTCCCATGTCCCTCTTCAGCACAAACCTGAATATAACAGAATAGCTCATCCAAGTCAGAGAGGAGACAAGAAAATTATGTTAGGTAGAATTAGATCATTCCTAACCAAGAAGCTTTTCTTTTTTCCCTTCTATATTTTGAAAACGTTTTCTTGAGGTATAATTAACATGCTATAAAATTCAGCTTAAGTGTGCAGTTAAGGAAATGTTAGTAATTTCATACAATCATACAACCATAACCACAATTTTGTTTTAAAACACTTCCATTGTCCAAAGCACTTCCACAGTCCCCTAACAGACTGTGGCCTGTTAGGAACTGGGCTGCAAAACAGGAGGTGAGCTGCCAGCACTTGAGCATTAGCACCTGAGTTCTGCCTCTTGTCATATCAGCAGGGATATTAGATTCGTATGTGAGTGTGAACCCTGTTGTGAACTGCACATGCGAGGGATCAAGGTTTCACGCTCCTTATGAGAATCAGTTGACTGCCTGATGATCTGAGATGGAACAGTTTCTTCCCAAACCGCCCGCTACCACTGCTGCCTCATCCCTGTAAAAATTGTCTTCCAAGAAACCGATCCCTGATGGCTAAAACGTTGGTAACCAGTGGTCCAAAGCACTTCCCCACATAACCAGTTACAGTCAATTCCCCATCCCACCCCATTCATAGGAAACCACTAATCTGTATTCTGCATCTATAACTTTGCCTTCTCTGAAATTTCATAAAAATATATAAATATGTGTTATTTATTTCTGACTTTTTTCACTCAGCATAATATTATTAAAGATCATCTGCGTTGCTTCATTTATCAGTGATTGTCCTTTTAAGTACTGAAAGTGTGTCATTATATGGAAATGTCACAATTTGTTTAGCCATTTACCAGTTGATGGTCATTTAGATTTTTCCAGTTTATGTTGAATAGGAATGAAGCTGACAAGACACATATATTCATGTCTTTATGTGGACATATATTTTCATTCCTTTTGGGTAACTACCTAAGAGTGAAATTTTTGGGTCCTATGGTATGTGTATGTGTAACATCGTAATAAATGGCCATGCTCTTTTCCAAAGTTGTATACCTAATTTGAATTTCTCACCAACAATATATGAAGGTCTCAGTTTCTCTGTATCTTCAACAATAACATTATCTTTTTTTATGGCTGCCATTCCATTGGGTATGTAGTAGTATTTCATTGTGATTTAATTTGTAGGTCCCTATTGAATAATACGTTAACAATCTTGCAGTTGTTTCTTATTCACATGTCATCTTTGGGGTCTGCTCATATGCTTTACCCAGTTTTTAAATTGAGTAATCTTTTTTATTTAAGTTGCAAAATTTTTCATACATTCTGCATACAAGTGCTTAACAGATACATGATTTAGAAATATTTCCTATCAGTCTGTGGCTTGTCTTTTCACTTTATTAAAGACCATCTTTGGAGATAAATGTTTTACATTTTGATGAACTCCAAAGTATATGTTTATTTCCTCTTAAGGAACATCAGGTAGAGTGTCCTATTGAGTTGATAATGTTAATCAAATCTTTATGATTACTTCTTTTCTGTTTAGTGATTAAACAGAAAATAGTATAGTCTTAGTGATTCTTGAGAAGTAAACATTAAAATCTTCAAGTATAATTGTCTAATTATTTGGTTTTTAAATTACATAAATTTTTAAAATATATTTTAGGGCATATATATTTATGATTATTACATCTTCTTGATGTATTGACACATTTTTTTTTTAAACAGTCTCACTCTGCCACCCAGGCTGGAGTGCAGTGGTGGTATCTTGGCTCACAGAGACTTCTGCCTCCCGGGTTCAAGCGATTCTTCTGCATCAGCCTCCCAAGTAGCTGGGACTACAGGTGCACACCACCACGCCTGGCTAATTTAGTATTTTTAGCAGAGACAGGGTTTTACCCTATTGGCAAAGCTGGTCTCAAACTCCTGACCTTGTGATCCACCCACCTCAGCCTCCCAAAGTACTGGGATTACAGGTGTGAGCCACTGCGCCCTGCCTGTATTGATACCTTTATCGTTACAAAGCATCCATCTTTCTCTTCAATATTATTTCTGTGTTAAAGTTTATTTTATCTGATATTAGTATGGCTACTCCAGCTCTCTTACAATTATTGTTTGCATAGTATATATTTTACTTTCAACCTAATTGTGTATGAAAATATACTTGTTTGGTAGGGAGCAAAATAGCTGGATCTTGCTTTTCAGTTCAATATAGCAATCTCTGACATTTGATTCTTTTTTTTTTTTTTGAGACAGAGTCTTGCTCTATCGCCAGGCTGGAGTACAGTGGCACAATCCCGGCTCACTGCAACTTCCTTTTTCCGGTTTCAAGCAATTCTCCTGCCTCAGCCTCCTGAGTAGCTGGGACTACAGGCACGCACCACCATGTCTGGCTAATTTTTTGTACTTTTAGTAGAGACGGGGTTTCACCATGTTGGCCAGGATGGTCTCGATCTCTCAACCTCATGATCCGCCCGCCTTGGCCTCCCAAAGTGCTGGGATTACAGGCGTGAGCCACGGCGCCTGGCCGACATTTGATTCTTTATTCAGCTTTTGTTTTGAAGTTTTCACTAAGTATAGCATTCCAGATTGATCTTTTTTATTCTTACAGTACTTTCAAACATGTCACTTCATTGTTCTCTCAGGAGTTTCTGACGTGAAGTCTGATGTAATTCTGTTCTCTTTCTCTGTGTTGTGTCACTTTTACTTTGGCAGGCTTTATAATTTTCTGTCTTTGGCTTTGGCACTTTGAATATGATGTGCCTAAACAGGTGTCTTTATTGTGTGGTGCTGTGTGTGTATGATCACATTTATCCGGCTACCCATGCTCAAGTTTTTGCATGCAGTTTGATGTCTTTCATTATTTGGGGGAAATTCTTAGTCACTGTCTTTTCAAGGAATTCTTCTCTGACATTCTCTTTTTCTCTTCTTTCTTCCCACCCACGTCTCTGGCTGTGTTCAAGAGATTTCTGGGTGAGAGGTAGAGTTTTGTGCCTTTCCTGTAGCAGCACATGATCCTTTCTCACTAGCTGCAATACCAAGGGAAACTTTCTCTAGTCTTCTTCCCCGATGTCAGTCTTTCCCATGAGCACCTGACCAAGGTCATGGAAAAGAGTTTGTGAGTGTGTACATAATCCCATTGTGTCTGGGTCTCCCTGGGGTTCTACACTGTCACTCTCTCCCACACTCAGCCTTTAGAGATGTGATAACAGTTTTGTCGATTTCTTCTTTGCCATTGTATGGCAGCCAGCACAGTTCTTTCTATATTCTGGCAAAGGTGAGACCATCTGTATATCCCCTCACTTTTTACAGGGGCCTATCCCTCCTTGAATTTCAGTCTATTAAGTTTCCTTGCCATTCAGATCTCTGACGGGTTAAGAAAAAGTTATGCTTTGTGGTTTATCTAGCTTTTTTTCATTGTTAGGGGTAGGTGTGGCCTTCTTTCCAACTTTACCACATCCTAGGAGGAAGCAGAACTGCAAACATGTGCTTTTAGTAGAGGCCGCCCATCAGAAGACCATGCCCTCTGGTACAACACCAATCAGAAAAGATGGAGGTTAGGTACCCTAATTTTTGAAAAAGGGTAAGATGTGAGACCAGGATATGTTGCCAGCTGTTTCTTGGTGAATGAAAAAACTCAATATATGAAATGAAGCTTATATGAAGGTGGAAATAAAGATAGTGGGAGTGTGGGTTATAGTTCAGCACAGTGATTAATTTGCCTCTGGTGCTCACTAGTCAAATTATCATCTTTCTTAAAATCCTTAAGTAGTTTCTCAACATACAAGACTAAGTTTCTCTCTTTTAATGGCATACAAGAGCACTGCTATTTGACCTTGATGCACTTATCTATGTTCATTTTCTTTTTGTGCATCTCAATGTGCATTTTATCAAACAGGCTATATTGGATTATTCTGGTAGCCTCCTAACTGTATTATTTGCTTCCACCTTTACTTTTCTGCTGTATAGTCTCATCACAGAAGCCGTGAAGATACTTTTCAATCCTAAACTAAACTAAATCATGTCACTCCAAGAGTACAATAGCTTCCCATTTTACTCAGAGTAAAAGCCAAAGTTTGAACAATAACCTGTAAGGCTCTACATGATGTGGCTCCTGCTGGCCCTCTTTGCTCATTTTTTTCCATTCTTATCCTTGTTAATTCCACTTCTATGACACTGTTTTTGTTATCCTTTTAATGTATCAAAACTCATTTCTGCCTCAGAAACTTTGCAGTTACTGTTCTTCCTGAAACAACTCCCACCATCACCACTGCACACCATACACACCATAGCTGTCTGACAAGCTTCCTCCCTTTCTTCAGCTAGCTCCTCAAACATCCCTTTATCAGTTATACCTACTCCAAATGCACTGCTTTAAAATATCATTTTTAGTTCTTCCACCCAGAGTACTTTCTCTCCCTTTTATGTTTCTTTTTCCCCATAGCATTTGTAGTCTGTCATACTATTTATTTTTATTTTTTAGTAGAAATGGGGTTTCACCATGTTGGCTAGGCCTGTCTCAAGCTCTGACCTCAAGTGCTCTGCCCACCTCAGCCTCCCAAAGTGATAATCTGACTTACTGTTTCATTAGTTTGTTTATTTTGTTTCTTTCCAACTGTATAATAAGTGTGATGAAGATAAGGATTTTTTTTTTTAGATATCACTCATGCTTTATCTCCAAAGACTAAAAAACTTCCTAGTTCATAATACACATGCAATAAATATTTACAACTCTATTCTTTGTAACTTTTTGTTTTAATTCTGTGTATTTTTTTTTAATTGTACTTTAGGTTCTGGGGTGCATGTGCGGATCATGCAGGATTGCATAAGTACATACATGGCAACGTGGTTTGCTGCCGCCATACTCCCATCACCTATATCTGGCATTTCTCCCCATGTTATCCCTCCCCAACCTCCCCACCATCCCTCTGTGCCTCCCTTGGACTCCCTAACAGACCTCAGTGTGTGATGCTCCCCTCCCTGTGTTCTCATTGTTCAACACCGGCCTATGAGTGAGAACATTCAGTGTTTGATTTTCTGTTTTTGTGTCAGTTTGCTGAGAATGATGGTTTCCAGATTCATCCATGTCCCTACAAAGGACACTAACTCATCATTTTTTATGGATGCATAGTATTCCATGCTGTATATGTGCCACATTTTCCTTGTCCAGTCTATCATCCATGGGCATTTGGGTTCGTTCCAGGTCTTTGCTATTGTAAACAGTACTGCTATGAACATACGTGTCCATGTGTCTTCATAATAGAATGATTTATAGTCCTTTGGGTATATACCCAGTACTGTGATTGCTAGGTCAAATGAAATTTCTATTTCTAGGTCCTTGAGGAAGTGCCACACTGTCTTCCACAATGGTTGAACTAATTTACACTCCCACCAGTAGTGTAAAAGTGTCCCTATTTCTCCACATCCTCTCCAGCATCTGTTGTTTCCAGATTTTTTTAATGATCACCATTCTAACTAGTGTGAGGTGGTATCTCAATGTGGTTTTGATTTACATTTCTCTAATAATCAGTGATGAAGAGCATTTTTTCATATGTTTGTTGGCCTTGTAAATGTCTTCTTTTGTAACATGTCTGTTCATATCCTTCACCCACTTCTGGATGGGTTTGTTTTTTTCTTGTAAATCTGTTTTAGTTCTTTGTAGATTCTGGATATTAGCCCTTTGTCAGATAGGCAGATTGCAAAAATTTTTTCTCATTCTATTGGTTGCCGGTTCACTCTAATGATTGTTTCTTTTGCTGTACAGGAGTTCTGGAGTTTAATTAGATCCCATTTGTCTATTTTGGCTTTTGTTGCCAGTGCTTTTGGTGTTTTAGTCATGAAGTCCTTGCCTATGCCTATGTCCTGAATGGTTTTGCCTAGGTTTTCTTCTAGGGCTTTTATGGTGTTGGGTCTTATGTTTAAGTCTTTAATCCATCAGGAGTTAATTTTAGTATAAGGTGTCAGAAAGGGCTTCAGTTTCTGTTTTCTGCATATGGCTAGCCAGTTATCCCAACACCATTTATTAAACAGGGGATCCTTTCCCCATTGCTTGTTTTTGTAAGGTTGGTCAAAGATCAGATGGTTGTAGATGTGTGGTGTTGCCTCCGAGGCCTCTGTTCTGTTCCATTGGTCTATATCTCTGTTTTGGTACAAATACCATGCTGTTTTGATTACTGTAGCTTTGTAGTATAGTTTGAAATCAGGTAGCATGATGCCTCCAGCTTTGTTCTTTTTGCTTAGGATTGTCTTGACTATGTGGGCTCTCTTTTGGTTCCATATGAAGTTTAAGGTGGTTTTTTCCAGTTCTGTGAAGGTCATTGGTAGCTTGATTGGGATAGCATTGAATCTCTAAATTACTTTGGGCAATATGGCCATTTTCACAGTGTTGATTCTTCCTAACCATGAGCACGGAATATTTCTCCATTTGTTTGTGTCCTCTCTTATTTTGTCAAGCAGTGGTTTGTAGTTCTCCTTGAAGGGGTCCTTTACATCCTTTGATAGTTGTATTCCTACGTATTTTATTCTCTTTGCAGCAATTGTAAATGGGAGTTTGCTTATGATTTGGCTCTCTGTTAGTCTGTTATTGGTGTATAGAAATGCTTCTGAATTCTGCACATTGATTTTTGTATGCTGAGACTTTGCTGAAGTTGCTTATAAGTTTAAGGAGATTTTGTGCTGAGATGATAGGGTCTTCTAAATGTATAATCATGTCATTTGCAAATAGAGACAATTTGACTTCCTCTTTTCCTGATTGAATACCCTTTATTTTTTTTTCTTGCCTAATTGCTCTGGCTAGAACTTCCAACACTATATTGAATAGTAGTGGTGATAGAGAGCATTCTTATCAAGTGCCGGATTTCAAAGGAAATGCTTCCAGTTTTTCCCATTCAGTATGGTATTGGCTGTAGGTTTGTCATAAATAGGTTTTATTATTTTGAGATATGTTCCTTCAATACCTAGTATTAGCATAAAGGGCTGTTGAATTTTGTCTAAGGCCTTCTCTGCATCTGTTGAGATAATCATGTAGTATTTGAATTTGGTTCTGTTTATGTGGTGGATTATGTTTATAGATATGTGTATGTTGAACCAGCCTTGCATCCCCAGAATGAATCCTACTCGATCATGATGGACAAGCTTTTTGATGTGCTGTTGCAATCGATTTGCCAGTATTTTATTGAAGATTTTTGTGTCTGTATTCATCATGGATACTGGCCTGAAGTGGTTTTTTTTTGTTGTTGAGTCTCTGCCTGGTTTTGGTATCAGTATGATGTTGGTCTCATAAAATGCTTTGTGAAGGATTCCCTCTTTTTGTATTGCTGGGAATAGTTTCAGAAGGAATGCTACCAGCTCCTCTTTGTACATCTGGTAGCATTCAGCTGTGACCCTGTCTGGACCTGGACTTTTTTTGGGTGGTAAGCTATTAATTGCTGCCTCAACTTCAGTCCTTGTTATTGGTCTGTTCAAGATTTCAACTTCTTCCTGGCTTAGGCTTGAAAGGGTACAAGTGTCCAGGAATTTATCCATTTCTGCCAGGTTTACTAGTGTATGTGCATAGAGTTGTTTGTAGTAATCTCTGATTGCAGTGTATATTTCTGTGGCATCAGTGGTGATATCCCTTTTATCATTTTTTTATTGCATCTATTTGAGTATTCTTCCTTTTCTTTTTTATTAATCCGGCTAGTGGTCTATTTTGTTGATCTTTTCAAAAACCAGCTTCTGGATTTACTGATTTTTTGAAGGGATTTTTGTGTCTATCTCCTTCAGTTCTGTTCTGATCTTAGTTATTTCTTGTCTTCTGCTAGCTTTTGAGTTTTTTTGATCTTGCTCCTCTAGCTCTTTCAATTTTGGCAATAGAGTGTCGATTTTAGATCTTTCCTCACTTCTCTGGTGAGCATTTATTGCTATAAATTTCCCTCTTGACACTGCTTTAAATGTGTCTCAGAGATTCTGGTATATTGTGTCTTCATTCTCATTGGTTTCAAAGAATATCTTTGTTTCTGCCTTCATTTCATTGTTTATCCAGTAGACATTCAGGAGCCAGTTGTTCAGTTTCCATGAAGTTGTGTGGTTCTGAGTTAGTTTCTTAATTCTAAGTTCTGATTTGATTGCACTGTGGTCTGAGATACTGTTTGTTATGATTTCCATTCTTTTGCATTTGCTGAGGAGTGATTTACTTCCAATTACGTGGTCAATTTTAGAGTAGGTGCTATGCGTTGCTGAAAAAAATGTGTATTCTGTGGATTTGGGGTGGAGATTTCTGTAGATGTCTATTAGGTCTGCTTGGTCCAGATCTGAGTTCAAGTCCTGGATATCCTTGTTAATTTTCTGTCTTGTTGATCTGTCTAATATTGACAGTGGAGTGTTAAAATCTCCCACTATTATTGTGTGGAAGTCTAAGTCTCTTTGTAAGTCATTAAGAACTTGCTTTATGTACCTGGGTGCTCCTGTATTGGGTACATATATATTTAGGATCGTTAGTTCTTCTTGATGCATTGATCCTTTTACCATTGATCCTTTTGCCTATGTGTGTCCTTGCACATGAGATGAGTTTCCTGAATACAGCACACCGATGGGTTTTGACTTTTTATCCAGTTTGCCAGTCTGTGTCTTTTGATTGGGGGCATTTAGTCCATTTACATTTAAGGTTAATATTGTTATGTGTGAATTTGATCCTGCCATTTTGATGCTAGCTGGATGTTTTGCCGGTTAATTGACACATTTTCTTCATTATGTTGATGGTCTTTATCATTGGTACATTTTGGAGTGACTGGTACTGGTTGTTCCTTTCCTTGCTTAGTGCTTCTTTCAGGACCTCTTATAAGGCAGGTCTGGTGGTCACAAAATCTCTCAGCAATTGCTTGTCCATAAAGGATTTTCTTTCTCCTTCACTTATGAAGCTTAGTTTGGTTGGATGTGAAATTCTAGGTTGAAAGTTCTTTTCTTTAAGGATGTTGAATATCAACCCCACTCTCTTCTGGCTTGTAGGGTTTCTGCTGAGAGATCCACTGTGAGTCTGATGGGCTTCCCTTTGTGGGTAACCCGACCTTTCTCTCTGGCTGTCCTTAGCATTTTTTCCTTCATTTCAGCCTGGTGAATCCGATAATCATGTGCCTTGGGGTTGCTCTTGAGGAATATATTTGTGGTGTTCTCTGTATTTCCTGGACTTGAATATTGGCCTACCTTGCTACGTTGGGGAAGTTCTCCTGGATAATCCTGAAGAGTGGTTTCCAGCTTGGATTCATTCTCTTTGTCACATTCAAGTACACCTATCAAACGCAGATTATGTCTTTTCACATAATCCCATATTTCTTGGAGGCTTTGTTCGTTTCTTTTCACTCTTTTTTCTCTATTCTTGCCTTTTTGTTTTATTTCATTGAGTTGGTCTTCAGTCTCTGATATCCTTTCTTCTGCTTGGTTAATTCAGCTATTGAAACTTGTATATGCTTCACGAAGTTCTCGTGCTGTGTTTTTCAGCTCCATCAAGTTGTTTATATTCTTCTCTAAGCTGTTTATTCTAGTTAGTGTCTCATCTAACCTTTTCTCTAGGTTCTTAGTTTCTTTGCATTGGGTTAGCACATGTTCTTTTAGCTCTGAGAAGTTTGTTATTACTCACCTTCTCAATCCTGTTTCTGGCAATTCATCAGATTCAGTCTCCATCCATCTTTGAACTCTAGCTTATGAGGAGTTGTGATCCCTTGGAGGAGGAGAGGTGTTCTGGTTTTTGGTGTTTTCATCCTTTTTGCCCTGATTTCTTCCCACCTTAGTGGCTTTATCTACCTGTGGTCTTTGTGGTTGGTGACTTTCGGATGGGATCTCTGAGTGGATGTCCTTCTTGTTTATGTTGAAGCTGTTTATTTTTGCTTCTTAGTTTTCCTTCGAACAGCCAGGCCCCTCTGCTGCAGGACTGCTGGAGGTCCACTCCAGACCCTGCTCACATGAGTATCACCCGCAGAGGCTGCAGAACAGTAATGGTTGTCACCGGTTTCTTCCACTGCTATCCTCGTCCCAGAAGGGTACCTGCCAGATGTCGGCCTGAGCTCTCCTTTATGAGGGGTCTCTTTGGTTATATTGGGGTCAGGGAGTTGCTTGAGGAGACAGTCTGTCCCTTACAGGAGTTCAAGTGCTATGCTGGGAGCTCTGATGTTCCACGCAGAGCTGCTGGGCCGGTACCTTTAAGTCTGCTGCAGCTGAACTCATAACCCCCTCTTTTCCCAGGTGCACTGTTCCAGAAAGGTCATCTTTATTTATAAGTTTGTGTCATGCTACTGCCTTTTTTCATAGATGCCCTGCCCTGCACACAGTAGTCTAGTCACAGTCTGCCAGCAGAGGCATTGCTGAGCTGCCGCAGGCTCTGCCCAGCTGCTGTGTGAACTGCCTTGGTAGTGGCAAACTGCCTCAGTAGTGGGGGATGCCCTTCCCCCCACTGAGCTGGACCATCCTGGGTCCAGCTGTGCTTACTGCGAAACTCAATCCAGAGCGTTTCAGATTGCTTGCTTTGTGGGGGCGGTATCCGATGAGCCAGATCGCCTGGCTCCCTGTCCCAGCCCCCTCCCTTTTAG
>CAUYLG010012324.1:0-61785 GCA_963573385.1 Cacajao melanocephalus | reverse complement strand
GTTTTATATATGTTTATTGACTTCATATATATCTTCTTTAGTAAAGTGTCTGTTCGTATCCTTCACCCACTTCTGGATGGGGTTGTTTTTTCTTGTAAATCTGTTGTAGTTTTTGTAGATTTTGGATATTAGCCCTTTGTCAGACGGGTAGACTGCAAAAACTTTTTCCCAATCTGTTGATTGCCAGTTCACTCTAGTGACTGTTTCTTTTGCTGTACAGAAGCTCTGGAGTTTGATTAGGTCCCATTTGTCTATTTTGACTTTTGTTGCCAATGCTTTTAGTGTTTTAGTCATGAAGTCCTTGCCTGTGCCTATGTCCTGAATGGTTTTGCCTAGGTTTTCTATGGTGTTAGATCTTATGTTTAAGTCTTTAATCACAGATGGATATGAAGTCATTTTCAAAGAAATAAAGGCATTGATTTCTTTGGGGTCTTGTCAACAACGGTTCAAAGTGCGCAGTGTCAGGAGAAGGAAGACACTTAATCTTCTAGGAAAAGATGATGGACTTAGTGATGGGAATTAGGTGATTTTCCATATAGCCATGAATTAATGAAACTTCAGCTTGGGTAGGGGGCCTCACTTGCACATAATGCTGGGGGTTAGTTCCTGGTGAGAAAGGGAGGGCAGATTACAATCAGGAAGTGTTTCTCTGTAAGTATTTCTGGTAAAGTGTTTAATCTCAGAAGAAAAGGACATAGATCTCTGTGGCTTCAGTAATTTGTTGTGATTTATTTTCTCTTTCTGTATATTTATTTTCATACCATCTTTTATGTTTATAACTATATGTTCTTTTCCTTAAAGAGAGTGCCTAAAATTGTATAAGCTTTAGGCCTCACATAAAATCTGGCTCCACCATTATTTGAGAATAAATAATTTTCAATTTCAATTTGTGGACTAGTCTCAGGTCCTCATTTCCTTCATTGGCGGCTCCCATATTACATTATAACATTTCCTTCATTCAGCCAAGCTATGTATTGAAAATTTAGAGGGATGTGTGTGTGCGTGTGAGTGTGTGTTGGCAGGGAATCAGTGATATTAGGGCTTTGGAGGGCTTTCCCCTTCTACTAGAAATTAGACTGTTATGTTTTTTCCTCACTAAAACATTGACATGTCCTAAACTGGCAGTAAGTTTGTGGTTCTTCAAAGTTATGGACACAGACTGATACTTCAAAGAAACCACCACCTCTACCCACCCTGTCCCAGGAACTGCCAGACCGAGAGATGCTGTTAGAAGCAGCTTGCCACTGAATCTCCTCTAAGAATATAGTTGAGCACATTATTTAATATTTCACCCTTTTACCGGAAGGCTCTCCAAAGAATTTTTCTGGTCTTAGTTCCAGGAACGGTTGTACTTCTTTTGGGCCACTGGCCTTTCAGTGTTATCAACTATGTGAATTGTATAACCAGCCACAGTTCTCATTCTGAGTTGTTTACTAGTAAGCCCAAAGTTAAATCTGCAGCCAGCCAGGTCATGCCTAGTAATTATGGTATGCTTTTGTAGTCATGTTCCTGACTCCATTTTATTCCTTTATTTCTAATTATTATTCACGGCATGTTGTTACATTTTACATATCCTTTCCTAAGAGAGCAAGGATATGATTTAATAAACCATTCTTTTTTTTTTTTGAGACAGAATCTCGCACTATCGCCCAGGCTGGAGTGCGGTGGCGCGATCTTAGCTTACTGCAACCTCTGTCTCCCAGGTTCAAGCGATTCTCCTTGCTTCAGCCTCCCAAGTAGCTCAGATTACAGGCACCTGCCCCCACGTCTGGCTAATTTTTTTGTGTTTTTAGTAGAGACAGGGTTTCACTATGTTGGCCAGGCTGACCTCATCATCTGCCCAACTCAGCCTCCCAAAGTGCTGGGATTACAGACGTGAGCCACTGCGCCCAGCCTAATAAACCATTCTTCTGGGTTTTTTTTTTTAAGGAGATGGGGTTTCACCATGTTGATCAAGCTGGTCTCAAACTCCTGACCTCAAGCAATCCACCTGCCTCGGCCTCCCGAAGTGCTGGGATTACAGGCGTGAGCCACTGCGCCTGGCCTAAACCATTCTTAAAGGCTTTCTAGGTATAGTTTTATCATGGGTATACGGATTTGTAGCAAAAAATATTTGCATATCACATCAAAAAAAATATGATTTTGAAAGAAGGTGACTGCCTGAGGTCAGGTGTTTGAGACCAGCCTGGCCAACATGGTGAAACCCTGTCACTACCAAAAATACAAAAATTGGCCAGGCATGGTGTCTTGGGCCTATAATCCCAGCTACTCAGAGGGTGAAGCAGGAAAATCACTGGAACCTCGGAAGTGGAGATTGCAGTGAGCCCAGATCACGCCCCTGCACTCCAGCCTGAATGACAGAGCGAGACTTCATCTCAAAAAAAAAAAAAAAAAAAGAAAGGTGACTGTGACCTGATGTTATTCTCCTGTTCCTTCCTGCTTCCCTTGTTCACACTCATATTTCTCCCTGTTCACTGGGAGTGTCAAGTGTGCCAGCATTCTGTCACTTAACCTCAGAGAATATTAATGATGACAACTGCTTCTAACCCATCTTTGCCACACTCAGAATCTACTCCACCCATATCTGTTCCTACCCTCATTTCTAATAAGGCCCTGATGTTCTAGGGGCACCTACAAGGTCCCAGTTGCACTCAGGATATCAGTCCCGTGCACCCAGGGGCAGAGGGACACAAATGAAGTTTCAGTGAAGGTTCTCAAGTCTGGAAGAGTGTGAAGGCACTCTGGCCCTAGCAATGGCATCTCAAGTAATTCAGACAGGAAAGCAATCTGACCGTGGGAGGGGGAAGGCTCAAACGCACTGGATACACTTCAAGACTTGAGCTATGTTTGTGAGCACGGGAGACCTCCTGGAAGAAGCAGGCCAGGACAGATGTGAGGGTGGGGAAACCAGCTGCCGAGGAGAGGAAGGGGTCTCTGGGTTAACCCGGGTCAAGCCAGTCTTACTCTGGAGGGTCCGACCTCCCTAGCCCCCATCTCAAACTTCTCATTAGTCAAGATTTCAGATTCAAGTCAGAGTGAGAACAGTCTCACCATGACCTCTGAATTTCTTGTTCCAATGTCCTTTTGCCCTGTACCCCTATCACGTAAGTGTTCAGAGCCCAAATGGCTTTCAGAGCATAATGCACCCCCTTCAACTGCACTCTCCTAGAAGTCTTCTCATTGATACTGCTGATTCTCTTTCTTTATTTCAATCAGAGATCCCTTTCTTGGATATTTTTCTCCTGTTTTCCAAAAGAGGGGGCAGGTTGGCTGTGGGTAAATTTGAGATTCCGTATAAACCAGAATGATCTTTTTATTCCCACCCACAAATTGAGATGACTACTACTGAGTTACATCACCTAAGAAAGAAAGCAAACATTCATTCCAAAATACTTTAAGGCCTGGAGCAGTGGCATGGCTGTAATCCCAGCACTTTGGGAGGCTGAGGTGGGCAGATCATTTGAGGTCAGGAGTTCGAGACCAGCCTGGCCAACATGGAGAAATCTCATCTCTGCTAAAAATACAAAAATTACCTGGGCATGGTGGTGGGTACTTGTAATCCAGCTACTCAGGAGGCTGAGGCATGAGAATCACTTGAACCTGGCAGGTGGAGGTTGCAGTGAGCCGAGATCACACCACTGGACTCTAGCCTGGGCAATAGAGCAAGACTCAGTCTCAAAAAAAAAAAAAAAGGCTGGTCATGGTGGCACATGCCTGTAATCCCAGCACTTTGGGAGGCAGAGGTGGACAGATCACGAGGTCAAGAGATCGAGACCACCTTGGCCAACAGCTACTCAGGAGGCTGAGGCAAGAGAATTGCTTGAACCCAGGAGGTGGAGGTTGCAGTGAGCCAAGATTGTGCCAATGCACTCCAGCCTGGGTGACAGAGAGAGAACTCTGTCTCAAAAAAAAGAAGAAAATAATCTTTAAGACCCAGATGGAAGGAGATAGTGAACTGGCACATTAGAGATCAATACACTGAATCTGCCTGCTAGAATGTAAGCTGTGTAGGGGTTGGGAGGTTTTCTATTTTATCAACTGATATGTCCCCATAAGCTGGCCCTTCATAGGTGTTCAGTAAAGATTTGTTGCTGTGTTAATTTTTGGTACAAATGTGTCTGTATTCATGATTTAAAGTGAATGTCTTTGTCCTTTTAAGATGCTATAGCAAAATACTATAGACGGAGTAATTTATAAAAATCAGAAATTTATATCTTACAGTTCTGAAGGCTATGGAGTCCAAAATCAAAGCATCAGTAGATTCAGTGTCTAGGTGAGGGCTTATTTCCCAGTTCACAGAAATGGCGCCTTCTCATTGCGTCCTCACATGGGGAAAGGGTAAGGCAGTTAGCTCTCTGGGGCCCCTTTTATGAGGGCACTAATCCCATGAGGGCAGAGCCTTCATGACTTAATCACCTTCCAAAAGGCCCAGTCTCCTGATACCATCGCCTTGGGGGTTAGGATTGCAACACAGGAATTTGGGGAAACACATTCAGACCATAGCACTGAACAAAGTCTCACAGAAGCTGAGGCTTTCTTTCTCCATCTCTCATGCCCTTAGAAGACACATCATGTTGGCTTGCAGTTTTTAAAGGAAGAGATGAAGGAGGAAAAAAGAAAGGAAGTCTAGTATTTAGATTTCCTCATTTATACATGCACATCACAGGCCAGGCATGGTGGCTCACACCTGTAATCCCAGCACTTTGGGAGGCCAAGGCAGGCAGATCACGAGATCAGGAGATTGAGACCACCCTGGTCAACATAGTGAACTCCATCTCTACTAAAAATACAAAAAATTACCCAGGCATGGTGGCACGCACCTGTAATCCCAGCTACTCTGGAGGCTGAGGCAGGAGAATCGCTTGAGCCTGGGAGGTGGAGGTTGCAGTGAGCCGAGATCACACCACTGTGCTCCAGCCTGGGGGACAGAGCAAGACTGTCTCAAAAATAAAGTAAAATAATAATATACGCACATCACTTTGGTACACCTGTGCTTAGTGAAAATGTTGAACCCCATAACTGAGGTTGCAGAAATCAAGTTATGACTATGGCAGGCACCATTTATTACCTCCTACATTCATTCATTCACTTACAATTTTTTTTTTGAGCCAGAGTCTTGCTCTGCCACCTAGGCTAGAGTGCAGCAGCACGATCTCAGCTTACCTCAACCTCCACATCCTGGGTTCAAGCAATTCTCCTGCCTCAGCCTCCTGAGTAGCTGGGAATATAGGTGCATGCCCACCACACTGAGCTAATTTTTGTATTTTTTGTAGAGACGGGGTTTTACCATTTTGGCCAGGCTGGTCTCAAACTCCTGAACTCAGGTGATCTGCCCACCACAAGTTCATTACAGGTGTGAGCCACCGCACCCCTCCCTCCACATTTTTCTTTGCTAGCAAAAATCCTAGTTTTGTTCAAGAATTAGATAACTGTGTGTTTCAGAAATATTGAGCCCTTTACTTTTTGTTTTGTTTTGTTTTTTTTGGAAATGGATTCTCATTCTGTCACCCAGGCTGGAGTGTAGTGGCTCGATCTTGGTCTTGGCTCACTGTAACCTCCACCTCCCAGGCTTAAGCAATTCTCTTGCCTCAGCCTCCTGAGTAGATGGGATTACAGGCATCTGCCAGCACACCGGCTAGTTTTTGTATTTTTAGTAGAGATGGGGTTTCACCATGTTGGCCAGGCTGGTCTTAAACTCCTGATCTCAGGTGATCCACCCACCTCAGCCTCCCAAAGTGCTGGGATTACAGGCATGAGCCACTATGCCCAGCCCCCTTTTCTATCCAGAGATGAATTCTGATTAGTCTAGGCCTAATACTGATATTCCATTCTTCTTACCAAGGCTAGAAGAGGTATGTGTAGTAACTCAGAAAGGGGGTCTTTAGGGAACTTCTGGAATCATTTTCATCACATCATGTTACAATGGAACATGAAGAAAAGGACAGTCTTCCCCTCTTCCAGTCTTAGCACGTGATGAACTACCGAAGCCCCAGTGAGTACATGGGGTGTGAACCTAAGAATAAGCTGCAAATGGCAGAGCGGAAGAGTGGAGAGAACCTGGGTTTTGACCTCATCTTTGAGCCACTGAATTAATCAGCTCCAGAATCTCCTTTCTTCTAAAATCGTAATGAGAGGTATTACAAATTTCTAAATTTAAATTACATTTAAAAAAAAATTTTGGCCAGGCGTGGTGGCTCATACCTGTAATCCCAGCACTTTGGGAGGCCAAGGCGGGCAGATCACAAGGTCAAGAGATTGAGACCATCCTGGCCAACATAGTGAAACCCCATCTCTACTAAAATACAAAAATTAGCTGGGCATGGTGGCGCACACCTGTAGTCCCAGCTTCTTGGGAGGCTGAGGCAGGAGAATTGCTTGAACCTGGGAGACAGAGGTTGCAGTGAGCCAAGATTGTGCCACTGCACTCCAGCCTGGTACCTGGCGACAGAGCAAGACTCTGTCTCAAAAAAAAAAAAATCTAAATTTAAACTATTAAATTACAATTAAAAAACATTTAGTCATGTTTTCTGTTACTTGCCTCAAAGCACATCCATTGGTACAAAGACATGGGAATGAAAAACACAATACTCAGTACTCACCCTGGTGAGAAGAGCTAAGCATATGCATCTTGGGAACAATTAAGGTTCCCAACAAGGCCAAGTAGCACCAACTTAAGTTTCATAAATACCACTCTTGACAATTTACCATTTTCATTATGATTCATCTGCCTAAATTTATACATGTTATCCAGTCATTTCCCTTAAGTAATTTTATACTCACAACCTTTGTTTTTTCTTTTTGGCAGCTGATTGTACTCTAGAACAGAGATCAACCAACTGTTTCTATAAAGGCCAGATAATAAATTTTCAAGCTCAATAGGTTTCCGTCCCAACTACTTAACTCTATCACTACAACACAAAAGTAACTGTAGCAAATACGGTTGGCTCGTGCCTGTAATCACAGCACTTTTGGAGGCTGAGGCAGGTGGATCACCTGAGGTTAGGAGTTCCATATCAGCCTGGCCAACATGTTGAAACCCCATCTCTACTAAAAATACAAAAATTGGTTGGGTGTGGTGGCATGTGCCTGTAGTCCTAGATACTCAGAAGGCTGAGGCAGGAGAATCACTGGAATCCAGGAGGTAGAGGTTGCAGTGAGTTGACATTATGCCACTGCACTCCAGGCAGGGTGACAGAGCAAGACTCAGTCTCAAGAAAAAAAAAGAAAAGAAAAGAAAAGAAAATACTTAAATGAAGGATTTTGTTTATAAATACTAAAATTTGAATTTCATATCTTTTATCATTTTCAATAATTTAAAAATAAAAAAACACAAATGAGTACATGTAAAACTGAGGCAGTCTGAATACGATTTGGGTTTATGTAACTGTCAGTTTCACGGATTACAGGCTGGTGCCACTGCACCTGGCTAATTTTTGTCTTTTTAGTAGAGACGGGGTTTCCCCATGTTAGCCAGGCTGGTCTCAAACTCCTGACCTCAGGTGATCCGCCTGCCTCCGGCCTCCCAAAGTGCTGGGATTACGGGTGTGAGCCACCACAGTTGGCAGGTTGTATATTATATTGCATAATTTTATGAGGTGTTACCATTGGGAAAAACTGAGTAAAGAACACATGGAATCTTTCTATATTCTTTTTTATTGTGGTAAAATATACATAACATAAAATTTATCATTTTAACTTTTTTTTTTTTTGAGACGGAGTCTCACTCTGCTGTTGCCCAGGTTGGTATGCAGTGGCACGATCTCGGCTCACTGCAATCTCCACCTCCCACATTCAAGTGATTCTCCTGCCTCAGCCTCTTGAGTAGCTGGGATTACAGGCACGTGCCACCATGCCCAGCTAATTTTTGTATTTTTTTTAGTAGAGACGGGGTTTTACCATGTTGGTCTGGTTGGTCTCGAACTCCTTACCTTGTAATCCGCCCTCCTCAGCCTCCCAAAGTGCTGGGATTACAGGCCTGCGCCTTCTTACCCAGCTGGACATTTTGTAAAATTTATAATCCAGTGGCCACCATGCCCAGCTTTTTTTTTTTTTTTTGAGATAGCTCTGCCTCCTGGGTTCAAGTGATTCTCCTGCCTCAGCATCCGAAGTAGCTGGGCCTACAGGCGCGCACCACCACGCCCAGCTAATTTTTGTTATTTAGTAGAGACGGGTTTTCACCATTTTGGCCAGGATGGTCTCGATCTCTTGACCTCGTGATCTGCCTGCCTCGGCCTCCCAAAGTGCTGGGATTACAGGCCTGTGCCTTCTTACCCAGCCGGACATTTTGTAAAATTTATAATCCAGTGGCAGTAAATACATTCGCATTATTATGCAACCATCACCACCATCCATCTTCAGAACTTTTACATCACGTCAAAATAAAACTCTGTATCCATTAAATAATAACTCCTCATTATTCTCTTCCACAGCCCCTTTTCAGTCTCTATGAATTTAACTACTCTAGGCACTTCATAGAAGCAGAATCACACAATATTTGTCCTTTTGTTTCAGATTTATTTCACTTAGCATAATGTATTCAAGATTCATCCATGTTGTAGTACGTATAGAAATTTCATTCTCTTTAAGGCTGAATAATATTCCATTGTATGTATATACCATATTTTGTTTTTCTATTCACCTATTGATGACTTTTGAGTTGTTTCCACTTTTTGGGTATTGTGAATAATACTCTTATAAACATTGCTGTATAAATATCTATTCAAGTCCCTATTTTTTTTTTTTTTTGAGATGGCGTCTTGCTCTATCACCCAGACTGGAGTGCAGTGGTGTGATCCTGGCTCACTGCAACCTCCTTCTCCCAGGTTCAAGCAATTCTCCTGCTTCCCAGTAGCTGGGATTACAGGTGCCTGCTGTCATGCCTGGCTAATTTTTATATTTTTAGTAGAGATGGGGTTTCACCATGTTTGCGAGACTGGTCTTGAACTCCTGACTTCAGGTGATCTACCCGCTTCAGCCTCCCAAAAATGGTAGGATTACAGGTGAGAGCCACCGTGCCTGGCTCAAGTCCCTACTTTCAGTTCTTTTGGATAGAAGTGGCATTGCTGAATCATATGGTAATTCTATGTTTAATTTTTGGAGGAAATGTGGAACTGTTTTCCAGAGCAGCTGCACCATTTTACATACCCACCAGCAGGCCACAAGGGTTCCCATTTCTTCACATTCTTATCAACATTTGTTACTTTTGGTAACAGCCACCCTAATGGATGTGAAGTGGTTTTGATTTGCATTTCTCTAATGATTATTTGTGTTTTTCATCTCTTCATTTGTTTATTGGCCATTAGTGTATTTTCTTTGGGGAATTGTCTATTCAAGTCCTTTATCCATATTTTAATACGGTTGTTTGGCTTTTGTTATTGATTTATAAGTGTTCTTTATATATTTTGGATATTAACTCCTTATCAGATAAATTATTTGCAAATATTTTCTCCCATTCTGTAAATTGCTTTGTCACTCTGTTGATAGTGTCCTTTGATGCACAAAAATTTTTAGTTTTGATGAAGTATATTTTATCTGGGTTTTTTTTCTGTAATGCATCTTCTGTAAGTTCAAGTGAATTTAGAATTACCTCAAATTTAAAAGTTTAATCAAAAAAATGTAAATATCATTCTTAGTTCATGGGTCCTACAAAATGAGTGCCATTTGGCCCACAAGTCATGGTCTGCCAGCTCCTTCTGAGGAATAGAAAAAAAATGTTGCAGGTGCCTCCTTAGTATTCAAAAACTCTATCCAATTTCTTACCCTTCTCTTAACTCAACCTCCAGGGCTCAAGAAATGGAAATATCTCCACAACACATATTGCTATATAAGTGAATATATGTACACACATGGTTCTACCTTACATGTTCCAAAATCAAAGAACTAACAAAAAAAGGAGCTACAATTCCACATTTGATTTTAAGAATCCAACACCCAGGTTTTCAAATGCCCCTTAAGAGCTTTGCTTGTAACAAATATTTATGCTTTGTTGCATTGTGGTGGAGGACTTTAGGATTGGCACCTTTGCAGTCAACTACCCAGCCTCTCTCCTCTCCTAGGAATCCTTCCTCCACACCCTACACAAATTGTCAGCAGCTTGGCCTCCCGTCACTGCCCAATGTTTACAAGCGCTTACCATGAGAAAGTCCTGATATCGGGATGGGCATGGTGGCTCACGGCTGTAATCCCAGCACTTTGGGAGGCCAAGGCAGGCGGATCACTTGAGGTCAAGAGTTTGAATCCAGCCTGGCCAACATGGTGAAACCCCACCTCTACTAAAAATACAAAAATCAGCCAAGTATGCTGGCATGCCTCTTGTCTGTAATCCCAGCTACTCAGCAGGCTGAGGCAGGAAGATCACTTGAACCTGGGAGGCGGAGGTTGCAGTGAACCCAGATTGTGCCACCACACTCCAGCCTGAGCAACAGAGCGAGACCCCAAGGGAAGGGAAAGAGAGGGGAGGGGAGGGGAGGGGAGACAGGAAAGAAAGTCCTGGGTTTTTTTCATGTTATTTAATTTCCCTTAATGTCACATAAATTCTTTTTTTATATAGAATATTTTATAATCTGTATTTGAGAAGAAGTGATTCATTCTTCTTGTTTCTACTACAAATATTATTATATAAAAGACATCAGTGCAAAACCTTCGTTGGGGTATTTGGGACATTAAAAGAGAACATCGCAAAGGTTACAGCCCCCTCCCAAGCCCCATCAGGAATTCTCCCAGACAACTCAATGCCCCCCCCCCGCCCGCCCCGGGCATACTTGCCTCTACAATCTACTCCCCACACTGCAGCCAGGTTGATCTTTTTAAAAGGTGTATCTGATTATGTCACCCTCTTGACTAAAAGATTTTATTGGTTTCTCATCATTCTCAGAATGGAAACCAAAATCCCTATCACAGACCACAAAGCCCAGCCTGCAGCCTCATCTCGTTGCCTCCCAGTAAGCGTCGAGCCGTGCCATATACCTTGTCTCCTCAGCTCCTCAGAGTTGTCACGCTCCTGCAGGTGGTCCTCTCTGCCTGAAGCCTCTGTATCTACCTCAACGCTCCCTGCTTACTTCTCTTGAGTAAATACCTTGCAGTGAGATTGTTATGCTACATGCTTTGTCTATGCTTAACTTCATAAGAAACTGCTGTCAATTAAGAAAAATGATGAGACCAGTCTCAATCATTTTAGGAGGTTTATTTGCCAAAGTTAAGGATGCACACCTGGAAGACAGGTCTAGGCCTTTCTCTGAAGATGATTTTGAGGACTCCAAATTTAAAGGGGAAAGGGCAGGATATTGAGAAGTACACAATTTTCATGTAAGAGGGGAATAGGGAAAAATAGCCATTCATGCCTTTGTCTGACTCAGTGAATCTGCATTTTTTATATAAGATGACATAGACAAATGGGGCAGAGGAAAAATGCAGGGAATCTGCATTTTTTGTTTGTTTGTTTTTTGAGATGGAGTTTTCTGTCACCAGGCTGGAGTGCAGTGGTGCGATCTCAGCTCACTGCAACCACACCTTCCAGGTTCAAGTGATTCTCTTGCTTCAGCCTACCACGTAGCTGGGACTACAGGCGCGCACCACCACGCCCAGCTAATTTTTGTATTTTGAGTAGAAACGGGGTTTCACCATGCTGGCCAGGATGGTCTCGATCTCGTGACCTCGTGATCCGCCCACCTTGGCCTCCCAAAGTCCTGGGATTACAGCGCCACCACGCCCAGCTGGAAATCTGCATTTTACATAAGATAACAAAGATGAAAATGGGACAGGGGAACAATCAGATAATGCATATGTGTCTGGTGGGCAAGGGGTGACTGCATCCATAAACATAAGCTATCAGTTTACATTGCCATGGTGAAATTTTAACAGAAACACCTTAGGAGAAGATCCCGCAGTTCACTAGGAATTTCCTTGTGGGCAAAATATGGGGAGGCATGTAGCTTTCATCTTGTAGGCATCTTATTTAGGAACCAAAAATGGGGAGGCAGGTTTGTGTGGCCCAGTTCCCAGCTTGACTTTTCCCTTTGGCTTAATGAGTTTGGGGTCCCAAGATTTCATTTCCTTTCACAACTGCCAAATTGTTTTCCAGAGTGGCTGTACCATTTTGCATTCCCATCAGCAATGTAAGAAAGTTCTTAGAAATATCAAGTGCTCCAAATCCTTGCTACCACTTGATATTGGTAGCATCACTGTATGCTACTTTTATTTTATTTATTTATTTATTTATTTATTTATTTATTTATTTTTGAGACAGAGTTTTGCTCTTGTTGCCCAAGCTAGAGCGCAATGGCATGATCGTGGCTCACTGCAATCTCTGCCTCCTGGGTTCAAGCAATTCTCCTGCCTCAGCCTCCAGAGTAGCTGGGACTACAGGCACAAGCCACCACACCTGGCTAATTTTGTATTTTTAGTAGAGACAAGGTTTCTCCATGTTGGTCAGGCTGGTCTTGAACTCCTGACCTCAGGTGATCTGCCCACCTCAGCCTCCCAAAGTGCTAGGATTACAGGCATAAGCCACCACCCCAGGCCTGTGTGCTACATTTTTAGCAAAGCACAGAGTAAGTACTATCTGATTATGAGTTTCCGTCAAAGGGAATAGAAGATGAGTAACTCCTTTGAACCGATTTCAGTGAGAGCTGTCTGATTGAAGTTATCTCCCACTCTCCCTCCAGCCTTCATAGTAATAACCTTTAGCCAAGGTGCTATGAAAGCACAGGGGATTTAACGTCCTTAACCACAGAGACTGTTTTTCAGACTGAATTGATAAAAGTACAGCAGCTTCAAAGTCTTACCTTACTATCTCTACCCAGCTCAGTCTTACCCTGACCATGACTTCACTGTTGGAATCAAACTGGTGAGTGTGAAGGTCACATGTGTGGAAATGTCACACAGGGCACAGTCACAGAGGGCTCAAAGACTTCCGGGAGCGGAAACACTTTTGAAGGTTGGTTAACATATTTTCCAGATCAACTGCTAGTTTAAATCTTCAGAAGACTACCAGTGGATTCTTTTTTCCTTCTTTGAACACAAAACCTACATGTTGGTAAGCACTTACAGACACAGGTACCTTTGACAATTGTAGCTTGCAATACCACATGCAAGGGTGCTAATATCACACTAATTAAAAGACTGACATGCAAAGTGCTAGAAGTGTTTTAGAATTTGCTTTTCATTTTATCAGCATACCCCAACAGGAATGTTTTTGACTAATACGGTAAGAAGAAGCTGGCTCTGGAGCTACCCTTTGCTAAGGCAACATATTAATGAGTCACCAGAAGCTATAAATAGAACTCAACATGACCTTCTGTCCACAATTACACCACTATTCCCACAAAGAGAGATGTTGCTAATGATGGAACATGGCCTGCTAGCAACTATCACAACCAAGGCGGGTGAGAACACGGGGAATCATAGCCTTGTGGGAATGTGCACTGTGCTACGATTTGCCAAGATGTCATTACAGTGTGTGCTTTCCCTTACAGCCCATGAGGCAGTTATGTTGTTTTCCTTAAGGATCATCGATGTGTATGCCAGTCAAGTTTGTCAAATTCTCCCTTTCTCTCTCTCTCTCCCTCATTTTAAATTCCAGAAAATAACTGTCTTGAGTCAGTTATTTATAGGAGACCTCGATAACCATTTACTGGATGGACGGATAAATGGATGGATGGATGGATGGATAAATGGATGGATGGATGGATGGATGGGCATGTTAAAACTATGCTTCCACATAATACTCTTGAATTTTTATTAAGACTCAGGGTCTCACTCTGTGGCCCAGCCTGGAGTAGAGTGGTGCAATCACGGCTCATTGCAGCCTCAAACACCTGGGCTCAGGTGATCCTCCCACCTCAGCCTCCTAAGTGGTTGGTACTACAGGTGCACGCCCCACACCCAATAATTTTTTTTTTTCAGATGGAGTTTCACTCTTGTTGCCCAGGCTGGAGTGCAATGGTGCAATCTTGGCTCAATACAACCTCCATCTCCCGGGTTCAAGTGATTCTCCTGCCTCAGCCTCCTGAGTAGCTGGGATTACAGGCATGCACCACCATACCCGGCAAATTTTATATTTTCAGTAGAGATGGGGTTTCTCTACGTTGGTCAGGCTGGTCTCAAAGTCCTGACCTCAGGTGATCTGCCTGCCTCGGCCTCCCAAAGTGCTGGGATTACAGGCATGAGCCACCACGCCCAGTGCAATAATTATTTTTTATTTTTCTAGAGACAGGCTCTCACTTTGTTGCCCACGCTGGTCTCAAACACCTGGCCGCAAGCCATCCTCCTCCTTTGGCTTCCCAAAGTGCTAAGATTGTAGGCACATGCTACCACACCTGGCAATACTCTAGAATTTTGATCATTTATATACACAGGTCAATATAGTCAAGACAATGTCATTCAAAATATGCATTTAAATGGTCCCCCATCAAAAGATACCTCTGCCAACAGCCCTACTATGTTTCCTCACCCTGCCTAGCTCATTTCTTCAGATAATACTGAGAAGACAATAGAATGTCACTTGGAAACTGAGAAACGGCAAACAGGTCGAGACCCTGCCATTCCCCACAGTTTAGGTCCAGTTCCACACCAGCTGTAGAGGAAGGCTAGGAGACAGGAAAAGTCATGTCAAAAAAAGAGAAGTGGTCAGAAATGGTCCAGTACATGAAGTCCTACTAGAGTAGACAGACAGAGCTCTGTACTCTGGAAATCTGTAAAGAACCAGGTTCTGGGGGAAGAGGTTCAGAAAGAGGAATAAAGAGACAGTAAACAAATTATCTTCCCTGCAAGTTTGCCTGGTGGTCTCTTATTTCCCGTGGCCAAGTCCTTAGTAAATGCTTCTAGTCCTGAGTCAGTCTGAGAAATCGAGGGAGGTTATATGTGGTGGGCAGTAACTTTCTCTTCTTACTCATGTTCGAATGCAATCTAGGCAGATGGCAGAACATTCGAATCAATGATCTCTTCTTCACAAGTTCCGGTCAGGAATATAAGCTCTCTGCGGTCCCACCCCTGGTTCCCTCATCTCTTCTTTCCTCTCCCCAGCATCATACACAATATCCTTCTTCTCCAGGACCCTCCCTCCATCTCTGTTTCATTTTAAGTACAGTACTCTCTGCTTTTCTGCCCTTCCATGATTCAAGTCATGAAACCTAATGGGAAAAAGCAAGATGACCAAGCAAATGGAAAAGACAACCCCTAAAATTCTGCAACAATGAGATGAATCTATCTGAAGAGGCTTCCATTCCAGGGGGCAAGAAAAGAGGAGAGAAAAGACTCCCCTTGGATACTAGGTCCTCTGGTGCTAGTGATAGGGAGCCCACACTATGTCTTCCTCATAGTCTAAGACTCAGTCCTACCCGAGATGCATGGGGCTTGGGATGATGCCTATCTTTCAGAAGCACTCCCCACACCCTACTGTGGTGCCAGCTTAGGGGATTCCACAGGGAC
The DNA here is from genome assembly GCA_963573385.1 of Cacajao melanocephalus. NCBI lineage: Eukaryota > Metazoa > Chordata > Mammalia > Primates > Pitheciidae > Cacajao > Cacajao melanocephalus. The sequence continues at coordinate 46,359 of CAUYLG010012324.1, read as the reverse complement.
AGGGCTCAACTCTGAGTTCCAACTCCCAACTACCTTCTTCCTTTGGCTTATTTCTTCAAACTGAGAGTGGCTAGGCATACACAAATCCCAGAAGAAGAAAGTGTTGGGGTATAAGGATCCTCTGGTTTAACAGATGGCTAAAAGTTGAAGTGGTACAGAAAAGACAAAATCAGGAAGTATAAGGACATAGGGGTGTCTATAGCAGCAGAAGCTGAAGAAAGACTGGAACGGAGAACGGATGTCCATAGAGAACAGGGAGCACTCTGACGCTCTGTGCCTCTGCTTTAGTGTTTAAAGACAAAGAAACTTCCAGAGCTAAGGTCTTGACTATCATCCTCCTATGCTCTTTCTATATAACAACCCTGTCTCATGAGGATGTCTGGCTAGTTTTTCTCATATCTGCAAGCCTGGCCATACTCTAACATAGTCAGGGTTATGAATATAAGGCCTTCTGTGGTGTAACCTGTGCCAATTAATGAGATGTGATCTATTTCGATGCTGCAATAACCAGTTGTATCTCTATTGGTAAATAGTAAAAACCCCAGAGAGATGCAAGTTGATAGCCAGTCAATCACGAGCATTCAAAATTATTCTGTAGACTGTTTCAACAGACTCTAGGACTAGTCTATCCTTGCTAATCCTCTGGTAAGAAGGATCTAACCCATGCTACTCCATGCAGGGAAGAATTGGATTCAGACCTGTGCTGAGCCCTCAGAGCTCTGGTTAGACCAGACTAGAGATGATGACCCCAGAACCCTGGGTCCATGTGAGTCAGAAGCAATCTCCAATACAGCACAGAAGCTATAGGCTTACCTGCTAACTACTGACAATTTTTTAAGATTCTCCAAACTTTCTAGGGAGAATTCAGTCTGTTTCAGATTCACAAGGAGAAGATAGGACCAAGACCCAGAGGCTGAGACCAGTATAGAGATAAAGTTAGGCAGGCATGGTGGTGGACACCTGTAATTCCAGCTACTCAGGAGGCTGAGACAGGAGAATCTTTTGAACCCAGGAGGCGGAGGTTGCAATGAGCCAAGATTGCACCATTGCACTCCAGCCTGGGCAACAAGAACGAAGCTCCATCTCAAGATAAATAAATAAAGATCTTTTAACATAAAACCTAGCCAGGTACAACCTTCCAAGATCAGATCTTCCAAACAACAGAAGGATCTGGGAGCACATTTCTTTAGATTTTTTTTAAATTGAGATAAAATTTATGTGACATAAAATTAACCATTAACCATTTTGAAGCATAAAATTCAGTGGCATTTAGTACACACACAACGTTGTCCAATCATTACCTCTACCTATTTCCAAAAAGTTTCACCACTCACAAGGTGAACCTCTGCCTCCCGGGTTCAAGGACATTGCTTACCCATGAAAAAGATCACACTTGGGCTGGGTGGGGTGGCTCATGCCCATAATACCATCCTGGCCAACATGGTGAAATCCCATCTCTACTAAAAATACAAAAATTAGCTGGGCACAGTGGCATGCGCCTCTAATCCCAGCTGTTTGGGAGGCAGAGGCACGAGAATTCTTGAACCAGGGAGGCAGATGTTGCAGTTAGCCAAGATTGCACCAGTACACTTCAGCCTGGACAACAGAGCAAGACTCTTGTCTCCAAAAAACAAAGAAATCACACTAGAGGAGCATTTTAAAAGTATATATTCCAAGGCCCCATACTGAAGAAATTGTAGTAAATCTATGGGAAGGGAAATATTTTTCAAAACTTCTCTCAGGTATCTCACTTTTAGGTTTTTACCTAAGATAAGTGAAAACATGTTCCTACAATGAACTATATACACGAATAGTTGTCATATTTTTTTCACAATCACCCACACCTGTTAATAACCCAAATGTCTCTTAGTTGAGTAACACATAGACAAACAGCAATACATCCATACAGTGAAGTAGTACTCAGCAATTAAAAAGAACAAACATCCAACAACGAGGATGACTCTCCAGTGGATTATACAAAGGGATAGAATCCATTTTCCATACTATATTCCAGTCATGTGACATGCTGGAAAAGGCAAAACCATAGTGATGGAGAGCAGATTAGTGGTTTCCAGGAGTGAAGGGTTGAGGCTGGGTTTTGGGCACAAAGGGGTAGCACAAGGGCGTTTCTGGAGGGGTGATGGATTGTTCTACATCTTGACCATGGTTGTAGAAACAAGCATTTGTCCAAACTCATAGAACCTGACCCCAAAAAGTGTGAATTTTAGTAGATTTAAATTTTACAAAGTTTTAGACCTCTGTTGGTTTCTAATTATAGCAGAAGTGGTGGGGAACAAACCTCTCAAATACCGAACTGAGGAAGGAAGTGGCTTTTCATTCGGCCAGGAGCTTTGAGGGGGCAGGGGGCAATAGCCTCATTCACCAAGCTCCCCAAGCTGCAGCTTCTCTCCCCTTTTATAGGCTTACAACGCTAAAGGGGAAACTGAGGCAGAACTATGTCATTGTCCATTTGCTGGGCATCTGACCTTACAATCTTTTGGCTTCATTGATTTGCTAATTCATATGTAGCACGACTGGGGACCAGCAAGGGAGTGGGGCTTACAGAAACAAGACAAAAGCAACAAGCTGTTTGTTGGCAGAGGTGTTTCCAGGAGGGAGCCTGGCCCGTGGAGAAGTGGGGGCGTAAACCAGTGCCGGGCTTCAGCCGGCGGGGATAACATTCATTTGCAGTTCTTTGAAGGTTAACAGATAGCAGAGATGCTGGGAACTAAAGAGGGAGTCATTTTCCCAGCTCTTCAGTTTTTATATTTTTTTCTTCTTCACTCTCCTTCCCATCTGGAAGGAGGGGGAAGAGGTGAAATTGAAGGAGGTAAGGGGGTCTCCCCTCTCATGATGAGCAGCCTATTTGGGGAACCAGTGCATAGGACTGAGACGGGGTATTTCCCTTGACCCTTGTGCAGGACATGTGAAGGGTGGTTCTCTTACTCAGCACTCAAAACTCCTTGCCGGAGGCAGAGCACAGAAGTGGTCAGGTGCAGGAGCCGCAGTGTCTTTGAACGCTGGCAGGAACAAACCCTGTACCAGCCCATGGCAGCATCTAGGGGTTGCTGGTGACCCCTGGAGCCTCAGAAGGTGTGTGTTACAGTGCGTTTCTTTAGCTTTGCCATCTATGAACAGCTTAAGCATTAACCAGCTCAGTGGAGGGTTAGAGTGACAACCTCTTACACCCTGCCCTCTTAGTTCCCGAGTTCTTGTCTGGCATCCAGGAAGAATCAGGTCACACAAATGGACTGAAGGGTAGCGTATGAGGAGGATTTTATTGAGCGGTGGAAGTGGTTCTCAGTGAGACAGGGAGCTGGAAGGGGGATGGAATGGGAAAATAATCTTCCCCTGGAGTTTGGCCATCCTCAGCCCAACTCTTCCTCAAAGTCCCACCCATTAAGCCATCCCTCTGAAGTCAAGCTGCTCTTCTCCGATGTCCAGCTGCTTCTTCTTTTCTCTCCTTCTCTGCCACTCTGCTCTGCTCCTCTGCCAGTGACCCTTTGGTTTTTATGGGTACAGGATGGGGGGTGTGGTGAGCCAAGGTGGTTTTGGAAAGGCAACATTTGGAATAGAAAACAGGAATGCATGCTCTCATTTAGGGCTCTGGGTCCAGGCTTGAGGGTAGAGCCCTCACCAGGGACCCCATCCTTTTCTACCTAGTATTTCACTGCCTCCTTTCTATATCAGGATGATGTTAGACAACCTAGTTGTTCTATAACCCAGTCAAATTACACTTTGGACACTTGGGACCATATGTGGTGACTTTAGAATTTTCTTTAAAATGAATTATACTTTATCTCTTCATCAAATTAATCTTAATCCGATTAATATGAAAGTCATTTCCACTGATGGGATCAAAATACAATCTATGAATTTAGTACAAAACATGTTTAACAACTGAAACATCATGTTTAACAAAACATAATGTTTAGCAACTAATTTTTAAGATCGAGCCTACTATAGTTTGAATATTTATCCCATCCAAAACATGTGTTGTAATTTAATCCCCAATGTGACAGTATTGAGAGGTGGGGCCTTTAAGAGGTGACTAATGGATTAATAGGATAAGGGATCAACAAGTTTTCAGGAGAGTGGGACTGGTGGCTTTACAAGAAGAGGAAGAAGACTTGAGCTAGCATGCTCAGCCCCGGTACCACCTCAGGACTCCACAGAAAGTCCCCACCAGCAAGAAGGCCCTCACCAGATTCAGCCCCTTGACCTTGGACTTGTCAGCCTCAGGCTTGACCTTCTTGCCAGGCTTATAAGAAATAAGTTCATTTTTTAAAACTAAAAAATAAACTCCTTTTTTTTAAGTCAACTACCGAGCTCCACATATTCTGATATAAGCAACAGAAAACAGACTAAGACAAACCCCAAATCAAAAACAAATAAACAAAAAAATCCAGAAGCTTTTCTGTGGTAAATCTAAGGATCCTAACCAACTCCAGTGAAGATCGTTTTGTTTCTTTTCATAAAATTCAATACCTATTTTATAGAAAAGGGGTTTACTGAGACAAGATTCAAAGTGAGTAGATAGCATATTTTATAATAGACTCCTCACAGAATCATGGATCTCTTTGTGAAAATTTACAACTATGAAAAACACAAAAATAATGTGCAGATATTTATGTATATAACCAGCCTCCTTGATTACCGTCTAAGTTAGTGTTTAATCTCACTTTTTAAAAAAAGCCATATCCTGCTGTGGCTGATCATCCACTCAAAACAACATGGCTAAAATTCAGATAGAAACTCCCACGAAAAATCAGAAGCAAAGAAACAAAAAGTAGGCAATGTTTAGATTGGAAGATAAAGATAATTTCAACTGTGGAACAAAAAAAACAAACAAAGATTTCTCCATGCTTTGAGGTAGAGCCTATCTGATGTATCTACCCCACTAGGTATACTTTCTAATTTGCAATTCTTGCTTGCTCTACTTTCCGACTATTTCTGTTAGTACTATTGCTTTGCTTCCTCCTTACTTTGCAAACAATAGCTGCAACTATCTCTGAGATGGTCTGTTCACATCGCTTCTTTTTTTAGAGCTGCTTGTGCCTGAGAGGAAATGGAGCTGCAAGTGTTTCCTTTCCATTCAAAACTTGCATTTTTTTTTGTAGCGGGGGAGGTAGCTGAGGCTTATAACTTGCTCCAGACTGTTTGAGATAGCACTGAGTTTTCCAGTATGCCTCTCTCGAAGTCCCTGTGTTATAAATTATTTATAAATTTTATCACAAACTCCAGGAAGCAAACTAAGCAAATTCTCCTGAAGCCAGATGGCTCAGCAGACTTTTCAGATGTTGCTGCTCCCTTGCAGCTTCCTGCTTCTAATGCCCCCACATCTCAAAAATGCATCCAGCTAGAAAGTGCATTAAAAAACTCATCATTTCACAGGCTCTCAGCAGAAGTTTCTGACCCATGAAGGAATACACAAGAAGGAAAAAAGTAGTTTGACCTTGTCTTAAGCTTAAAACAGTGACAGCAGTCCTTCAACTTTCTCATTTAAGTGCTTCTAGATAGGAATGTACAGCCCCAGAGACCCAGAGCATAGCCCGACATTCTGTTTAATAGTATACCATTGGCTTTCCATATCCATGCGTTCTGCATCCATGAATTCAACCAACTGCCAATGGAAAACGTTCGTGGGGAAAAAAAATGGATGGCTGCATCTGTACTGAACATGTACAGACTTTTTCTTATTGTTCCTAAACAACACAGCATGACAACCATTTGCATAGAATTTGCATTGTATTAACACAAGAGGATCTGCATAGATTCCATGCAAATACTACACTACTTTATATTAGGACTTGAGCATTATGGATTTTAGTTTCCATAGAAAGTCTTGGAACCAATCTCTACCATGGATGTTGAGGAACAACTGTGTATCTATGGTTTAAAAATAAAAATGACATTGGGAGATTTGCAAAAAAAAAGTTGATAGTAATGAGTAAGAAAAATAAAATTTAGAATAGACATTAAAGTTAAAAAAAATGTTATAAAGAGCAGAGAAGCAAGTAAACCACCCTTCCCAGCCTACATTGCCTACGGTTAGCTAAAACAGACTCAGCAAAGCCTCCTCCTTCTGAGATAAGGCACCCAAGCATATATCTTTGTACCCGCAGCTCACAAGCGTATTTCTGTAAAAAGACCTGTTCTCTTCCCCAGCTGCCAGTCGTGGGAACCAGATACCGCATAGAAAGTGTATGAATTCTCAAGGTTGTATACTTATCACCAGTCAATGACTAACTGTCTTTGTTTAAACCTGTTTTTTTTTTCCTTGCTTTGTCTTTCTGCGCCAGAACTTACATAAGCAAGGAATTTTCCTTTGTGAGGGGCTGGTGGCCATTATGGGCAGTAAGGCCACCGTCAGCCGGAGCTCCAATAGAGAAATGTTCTTGTGTGTCTTGGTCTCTCTGCTCTTCTCGGCTTGAATTTCCACAACAGTAAAAAATGACTCTTCAGGAAAATTGCTATGTTTATTGTATGAATCAGAATTCTTGTGGTTGTGACAGACCATATTTTGAACTTAAATACGATCTTAAATAGCTTAAAAAGAAAAGGGTACCTATTGTTTCATGTAACTAGGAAGGACAAGGGAAAGGGTGATTGAAAAGCTCACGACCACAAGAAAACTTTTCCTCCCCACTTCTTGTTTTTGTTTCTCTCCACAAGAAGTTTTGGGGCCCATATTTCAGTATATATATATATATTTTTTGGATGGAGTCTCACTCTGTTATCCAGGCTGGAGTGCAGCGGCAGGATCTCGCTCACTGTAACCTCCGCCTCCCAGGTTCAAGCGATTCTCTGCTCAGTCTCCCAAGTAGCTGAGATTACAGGTACCCACGACCACACCCTGCTAATTTCTGTATTTTTAGTACAGATGAGGTTTCACCATATTGGCCAGGCTGAGTCTTGAACTCCTGACCTCGTGATCCACCTGCGTCGGCCTTCTAAAGTGTTGGGATTACAGGCATGAGCCACTGCGCCCAGCCTATATTTGTTTCAATTAATTAAAAGAATTAATGTAATATACATATGCACACATAACAATCATATTTGGAAGATTCAGATTGTGTATTTAAACAGTAGGGTGCAAAGGAACAATTCCCACAAAAGGAGGGGAAGAGCACAAACACGGCCTTGGGGGGACCGTTCTAAGCTAAAACCAGGTTGTTTTTAGCTTATGGTTTCAGGAATTGACAGGGATAAAGCCTCACAGTCTGAAGAATATATTTTACATCAGTTTGAGAAACACAGACATATGCCATATGTCATATAGGCCTCAGAGGGTTTCAAATGTGATGTCCTATAATGAATTCTCTAGTGAAGAACTGCCTTTGTTTTCTAATGAGACAGAAGAGTTCCCTTGACTCCCTCACTGGCCTTGCTACAGGGGTGTGGCTTGTTTATCTCCATGCTTAAATCCTTTGTCAGAAAGGGAGCTGCAGGTGAGCTGGTACAGGAGCTGAGGTGAGTGCCTTCAGGTGCTGGCGGTAACGAACCCCGTACCAGCCTACAGCAGCATCTAGGGGTTGCCTACGCTGGAGCCCAAGAGGGCACGTGTTACAAATAATGCTTTTTTAGCTTTTGCCATCCACAGAGGGCTTAAGGATTAAACATCTCAGTGTAGAATCAGTGTGATAACCCTTTTGGGTTCTTGCACCCAGTGCATCCCAAATTCTTTTTTTTTTTTTTTTTTTTTTATTGAGACAGAGTCTTGTTCTGTCGCCAGGCTGGAGTGCAGTGGCGTGATCTCAACTCACTGCAACCTCTGCCTCCCGCATTCAAGCGATTCCCCTGCCTCAGCCTCCCAGGTAGCTGGGACTACAGGCATGCGCCACCACGTCCGGCTAATTTTTTGTATTTTAGTAGAGACAGGGTTTCACCGTGTTGGCCAGGATGGTCTCGATCTCCTGACCTCATGATCTGCCTGCCTCAGCCTCCCAAAGTGCTGGGATTACAGGCATGAGCCACGGTGCCTGGCCGCATCTCAAATTCTTGTCCAGCATCCAGAAAGAATCAGGATTGAAGGTGGTATATGCAGATAATTTTATTGAGTGATGGAAGTGGCTCTCAGTGGGATAGGATGCTGGAAAGGGGATGGAGTGGGAAGATAACCTTCCCCTGAAGTTTGGATGTCCCGGGAGGAACTCCTCTCTGACCATCCCTGGCCAAACTCCCCTCCAACCGTAGTCTCTGGTGTCCAGCTGCCTCTTTTTCTCTGGACATTCAGATTTTCTCTCTCTGCTGCACCATTCTGCTCCTCTGCCAGCGGAGCCTGGGGTTTTTATGGGTACAGGGTGGGGGGCATGGCAGTCCAGGGTAGTTTTGGCAAAGGCAAAATTCAGGTGGGAAAACAGGAATGCATGTGCTCATTTAGGGCCATGGGTTCATGCTTGAGAGTGGAGCCTTCACCATGGACTCTGCCCTCTTCTACCCAGTATTTCTCCACCTCTTGTCTTATAAATAAGACATTTAGATGGATGGTGAGAGTCTCAGTGTAACTTAATGCATGTTTGGTCACTCGTCACAAAGTGGAGAGGGGAAGAGGACTTGGCATGAGTCTGAAAATCACACTAAAAGATCCGTAGAAAAGGTTGGGCACCATGGCTTATGCTTGTAATCCCCAGCACTTTGGGAGGCCCAGGTGGGTGGATCATGAGGTCAGGAGTTGAAGACCAGCCTGGCCAACATGGTGAAATCCTGTCTCTACTAAAAACATATAACTTAGCCAGGCACAGTGGCGGACGCCTGTAATCCCAGCTACTCAGGAGGCTGAGGCAGGAGAATCACTTGAACCCAGGAGGCAGAGGTTGCAGTGAGCAGAGATCGTGCCACTGCACTCCAGCCTGGGTGACAGAGCGAGACTCTCTCTCAAATGAAATAATAAAATTTTAAAAACCCGTAGAAGTGAGAAGGCCAAGGACTTCCTAAAAACTAGGAGATTAAATGTTAAATTGGAAGTTGTTTGTGCTGCTACAGAATAAATCCTGTGGCAGAGACAGATTACAAAAGCTGTTTTCTTCCTGGCCTCAAAACTAGATTAAATTTTCCAGCCTCCACTGTAGTTAGGTATAGCCATGTGACTACTAGTCAACGGAATGTGGGCATAAGAGGTGTGTGCCACCTCCAGACCTGGCCAATATAATTCCCATAATATCTCCCTGCAGCCTTCCTTGTCTCCTCAAACACTTCTCTTCAGATCTGGCAGTTCTTCCACATGCCCTTCCCTCTCCTGCAGGCTGATTGTGGAGGATCAAGGAAGGACTCTAATACCCCAGAAGATGCTAAAGCCACTAGAGAGGAGCCCCAGTCTGTGAAGGACTGTATGAATCAGGCCCTTTCCAAACCCCACTGGACAGTGATGTCAGGAAGCAAGAATCCTTTTGTTGTTATTGCTAAGTTACTGCAACAGGGCTTGTTTGTTACAGCAGTTGACTTATCCTGACTAATACAAACCTCTTCTTCACTTCATCCCCTCTCCAATCTTAAAAAAAAAAATCTACTATATATATGAATGTCCTATAAGAGCTCTGTGGCAATCAAAAGGAGACTGTGTTTCACATCTAGGTTGACGTGGCATGAAACACAAACCACATTTATAGGATCTAAACCCACTTGCAAAAGCAAGAGTTCAGAGTCAGAGTCACTCCTCTGGAATTTGCAGAAGTATTGGAATGGGCCTTGACTTCTGCTGAGCATGGGATGAGGGAGGTTTCAGGAAACGTTATCTAAATCTGAGGGAGCCAGTAACTCCCAAATGATGTATGGTTCACATTATTATTTTTATGTGGTTCAGGGTGCCAGGAGTGAGGAAAGTTTCTGACTCACATGTCAGGGATGTAGATTTTAAAACTCTTGTGACCACAAAACCCTAAAATGATACTTAAATCCCTTACATGCTTAAAGAATTGTTTTATGGCCAGGTGAGGTGGCTCACTCCTGTAATTCCAGCACTTTGGGAGGCCAAGGTGGGAGAGTCACTTGAAGCCAGGAATTCAAGACCAGCAAGATCCTGTCTCTACAAAAAATCTTAAAAATTAGCTGGGTGTGGTGGCATGTGCCTGGAGTCCTAGCTTCTTGGGAGGCTGAGGTGGGAGAATCACTTGAGCCCAGGAGTTTGAGGTTACAGTAAGCTATGAACATGCCACTGCACTCTAGCCTGGGAGACAGAGTGGTACCCTGTCTCTTAAAAAATGAATTGTTTTACTCTTTTTTTATTTTTATTTTTTTGAGATGGAGTCTCACTCTGCCACCCAGGCTGGAGTGCAGTGGCACAATCTCGGCTGACTGCAACGCCTCCCAGGGTTCAAGCGATGCTCCTGCCTCAGCCTCCTGAGTAGCTGGGACCACAGGTGCCCACCACCATGGCCATTTAATTTTTGTATTTTTAGTAGAGACAGGGTTTCACCATATTGGCCAGGCTGGTCTTGAACTCCTGACCTTGTGATCTACCCGCCTTGGCCTCTCAAAGTGCTGTCATTACAGGCCTCAGCCACCATGCACAGCCGGTTTTACTGTTTTTTTTTTTTTAATTTTTTATTAGAGACAGGGTTTCGCCATGTTGGCTGGGCTGGTCTTGAACTCCCGGCCTCAGGTGATCCACCCACCTCGGCCTCCTAAAGTGCTGGGATTACAGGTGTGAGCCACAGTGCCCGGCCGGCCTGTTTCACTCTTACTCTGAGAATTACCCTGAGAAATTCCTGGTGGACAGCTGAATGAGGTCTGTTTAGCAGTGGAAACAGTAGCCAGGGTCTATGCTTTCCTGGCTGCCCTGCCCTGAATTATTCCCTGCCTGCATCCCTGATCTTTGTTGTTTTCCTTTAAGGCATTAATGAAATACCATTACGGTGTTTATTTTGTAGGTATGTGGTTCCCACTAGACGCTAAGCTCCATGAGGACAAGGGCTGTGTCCGTTTCATCCTCCAGTGTATACCTGGCCTAGCACAGTGCCTCTCCCACACTCTATGGATATTTGTTGAAATGACATAAAATCTATAGGTGTAGGAGCCTCAGATAGTCACCAGTTGGCCTCAGAGAATTCACCTTCTAATACAGTTTTGACCAACCAAAATTATTTTAACTATCTAATCATTTGAAAATGCATGATTACCTTTATTTATACAAAGAACATATGGCATTTATCATGTATGAATATGACATGAGTTCTCATACTCAAATTTTACAACAGTAATATAGACTTTTGGGGTTTTTGTTTTTTTTATGGGTAACATCTGTCTCTTCCTAGAAAATACATGAAACCCTTTTCCATGTGTTATAGACTAGATTGAGTCTGAAACTAAAAGTGATTCTCTCCCTTCAGTCCAGGCAACAGCAATGTTAAGTAAATAAATAGCCTTCCTGGCTGAACCTCCACTGACCTGCCTACTGGAACCTTTCTTATCAGAGTTCCAGGAATGATCACTTTCGTTTTTTAAGACCAAGATATTGAAAGAGCATAGTAGTATCATTTTTCTGATTGCTTTGTACAAATCTGGCAGTTGTTCCTCAAAACAAGCCTCTTAGATTCATACTTACACTTTTCCTTACCATGTCCCACCCTCCCCCAGCCATTAGAATTCAGAAGTTTAGGCCAGGCTCAGGCCTGTAATCCAAGCACTTTGGAGGCCAAGGCGGGTGGATCAGCTGAGGTCGGGAGTTCTAGACCAGGCTGACCAACATGGTTAAGCCCTGTCTTTATAAAGAAAATAAAAATTAAAAAAAAAAAGAATTCAGAAGTTCAAACTTCCACCTTAACATCTTCTTTGCAGTTTTTAATCGCTTTATGCAAATATACTTATCTCCTTTCCTTTGTTCATCAACTTACTGGGAGCAGATTCAGTAAATACCTGCCGATTTTTTTTTCCCTTCATTCTGAGACTAAGCCCTTGGTATTGTTGTTTCTTAGAATAGTTGAGAGGATAAATAATAAATTCTACATCAACCTCTCCATTTTATAAATAAGGCAACTAAAGCCTAAAGTAACAAAGCTTACTTGCCTGAAGTCAGATAGCTAGTTAGCAGCAGATCACTTTCCCTCTGATTTTACTTCAATAATGTAATATGTTGATATTTCCTTGACAGCTTCACTTATACACACTTTAAGTTCATCATGCAATGGCAAAGTAATTTACAATGTACCATTATAAGTAGATACACACCACTCCAAGAGCAGAATTTCTAGTATTGGTAAATTACACTAAAACACTTGCCATTTCTGAAATATGCCACACGGTTTTGTTGTGTTCGTGCTATTACACATAATTTTACCTCAGTCTAGAATCTCCTACCTGGTGAACTCTTTTTATTCCTCAACACCCAGTTCAAAGGCCACCTTCTCTTTGCAGCCTTCTTTGTCTCCTCAAACTCTCTCTTCCCTGTATTTCCATGGCTCATTATACTGCGTTTATAGTCCATAAAGCTGAAGGTCTTGAGGCCAGGACCTTGACGTCTATGTGGCTTCCCAGAACCTAGCATTGCTTTTTGTACTTACTGCACACTTAATTAATATCATTGATTTAGTAAATGAATAAATAAGTAAACTGAATTAAACACCCTCTGACAAAATTAATCACTTCTTGGGAGGCACGGTAGAAAAGGACAAACTAAAGATGTTTTATATATTCTGTCTGTGTGGTTCCCGTAGCTGCTAAATGACAAAAATGTCTAAAGCATCCTGCGCAGCGCTGACATTGACATGTAGTAAATGTTATTTTTATTTGCTTTCCCCATGTCCAGCCTCCATTATGAACATACAATTATTGTAGTGGAATGAAGATGGAAAGGTCAACGTTTTACGTTTTGTCAAATATTGAAGGGGAGAAATGAACTTCTTTGTCCTTTGAATGATTGACTGGCCTGTCCCGTGGAGGTGGCTGAGCGGGTTGACATGCAACCCAGTTGGAAGAATATCTTGGTTCCCACCACAAAGAAGACAATGCAGATCTGTGTGGTTGGGGGAACTGGGATTTACTTCTAAAGTAACCCTTGTTAAAGTACTTGGCACGCAGTTAGCCCTCAGTAAGTTCAAGTTTATTGTTACCGCTTCTCAGTGAGTAGTGGCTTTCCAGAGCCTCACTGTGAGAAAGATGATAAAGCTACTTCTAAACTCAGAGAAAATAAAAACGCTGTGGTCAATTAGCCATGTCTGCCTTGGACATGAGATAGGGAAATGGAACTTATTTTCCTGGATCTAGAATCTATTGCCTTAAAATAAAGCAGGCTTGAAATAACTTACTGAGTTAGTAGAGCTCACAGAGAGACTGAACAGAAGTAAAGACTTGAATTTTACCATTGGTAGAATGTACAAGTGTCATTTACTATAAATAGCTGCACTCTGCAATACAGTAGCCACTAGCCACATGGTGCTTTAAATTTCAATGAATTAAAATTAAATAAAATTTAACCAACAGCTCCCCACACGTCAAGTGCTCAATAGACACATGCACCTATTGGCTAACATACTAAACTGTATAGGCAAAGCTTTTCCATCATCACAGAACATTCTATTGGACAGAGTTTCTCTTTAGGATGCCTTAGAAAATTGTGAACCAGACACAAAAGCTCACTCCTATAATTCCAGCACTTTGGGAGGCCAGGGTGGGAGGATCGCTTGAGTCTAGGAGTTCCAGATTAGCCTGGACAATGTGGTGAACCCCGTCTATACAAAATAATATAAAAATTAGCCTGGCATGGTGACACACACCTCCGTTACTCAGGAGGCGGAGGTGGGAGGATCACTTGAGCCCAGGAGGTCGTGGCTGCAATAAGCTGTGATTGTGCTACTGCACTCAAGCCTGGGTGACAGTGTGAGAACCTGTCTCAAAAAATAAATAAATAAAATTATGCTAATGATTTTTTAAAGTACCTAACTTACATATGTAGCCCACAGTACCAATATTTTATATTACAAATTTGTTCTGTTAGCGTGTGCACTTGTCTAATCCTTGAAGAGTAATGTGTCAGACCATCCCTGTGCTGGTCAGTCACGTTCAAAGCAGATTCAGTAGTTGACATGGTATGGCCACTTTCACTTAGCCACTATCTGGTAGTCATACTGCAGAGGGAATTTTCTAAAGATTGAGTAGTCTTTCACTTCTTCAAAGTGAACTAACTGGAACCATTAACCACCCTTTCTCTCTATAATCTATATGTAAATGGAATGTGGCCAATAAGCACTTTCTATGTGCTCAGTTATATAAAAATACTGAGTCCAACCTCAAGCACTACATTTTAAAAAAACAAAGGGAAAAAATTAAGAATTAAAAAAATCAATTGTTACTATATGCCTTGGCATAAGTAGACTTTCATCCAAATTTCAATAATTTTTTAAAAGCTTAATTATATTCAGGTTGTTTTACTTATTAAGAGTTAGAAGATGAAGGAGGAGGAGGAGGAAGAAGAAGAGGAAGAAGGTAGAGAAGGAGAGGGGAAAGAAGAAATTTTATTGAGTACTCATTATATGCCAGATGCTGTGCTAAGTACTTTACAAGTACTCATTTAATTCTCACAACAACCCTGTAAGTTATTACTGCCTTTCTAATATAAATAAGGCAATAGCATTCATAAGAGTCAAGTTTCTTCACAAGATCACACAGCTAGTCATGGCTGAGCTAGGACTTGAACCCAGATCTGTTTAACTCCAGGGCCTGGACTCACAAAAACTGTTGCATGTTGTCTTTCCTACACTTCAGACAATTTGCAGATTGGTCTAAAGCACAAGGGTTTCTAGCTAGTTCTCAGTTGATCAGAAAAGTGAACTGGCCATTCATCCACAGTTAGATCCTTAGTACTGTTTCATATTAAGACCCACTCACACTTTGATCTTTAGCTCTTCTCTCATACCTACAGGGGATAACCCAGCATATATACTGTATACTTGGATTACCAGACTTAGAAAGAAAAAAAAAAAGATGGCCAATTACATTTGAATTTCAGATAAACAACATATAATTGTTTAAGATAAGTGTGTCTCATGAAACATTTGTATTTTATCTAGCAGCCCTGTTGAAGACACTGGTAATTTCATACCAAAGGGGTCAGTTGTTCTATCATGTGGTTTAGTAAGAAACTCTAATAGGAGTGTGGTAAATGAAGGATGGCCACAAATTATTTGCAATTTCTCCCTCTGAGAAGATCAGTCTGTTAGTCTACTTTCGAATCCAGGTTGGTCCTTAATGACCCGCTTGACAAATGTGGCAAAAATGACATTCTGATATTTGACACTATCTCGGCTCACCACAACCTCTGCCTCCCGGGTTCAAGTGATTCTCCTGCCTCAGCCTCCCGAGTAGCTGGGATTATAAGCATGTGCCACCATGTCCAGCTAATTTTGTAATTTTAGTAGAGATGAGGTTTCTCCATGTTGGTCAAGCTGGTCTTGAACTCCCAATCTCAAGTGATCTGCCTGCCTCGGCCTCCCAAAATGCTGGGATTACAGTCATGAGCCACCGTGCCTAGCCAAGCCAGACCTTTTTAAACACTCTCTCTAGAAGTTCTGGGCTGCCATGCAATAAATCTGATTACTGAGACTACCACACTAAAGTGGACATAGGTAGGCGCCCTAATTGACAGTCCCAGCTGAGCCCAGGCATCTGACCAACCCTGGCAAAATGCCAGACATGCAAGCAAAGCCATCCTAGACTCTCCAGACTAGCCTATCCAACAGGTTAATGTCACCAGGTGACTCGGTTGACATTACATGGGGAAAAAATATCTAGATGGTTGTTGTTGTCTTTTTTTGAGACGAATTCTTGCTCTGTTGCCCAGGCTGGAGTACAATGGCACAATCTTGGCTCACTGTAACCTTGCCTCCTGGGTTCAAGTGATTCGCCTGCCTCGGCCTCCAGAGTAGCTGGGATTACAGGCACATGCCACCACATCTGGCTAATTTTTGTGTTTTTAGTACGGACGGGGTCTTACTGTGCTGATCAGGCTGGTCTCGAACTCCTGACTTCATGATCCACTGGCCTTGGCCTCCCAAGTGCTGGGATTACAGACGTGAGCCACTGTGCCCGGCCTTAGATGGTTGTTTAAGCCACTTAGTTTTGGGGTACTTTCGAACACAGCAGTAGTAACCAGAACAGAAGAAAACAAAACTATTTTCTCATTCAGTGTTCTAATAATCAATTGTATAATAATCAACAGAAATAGGGCAGCCAGGTGCAGTGGCTCACGCCTGTAGTCCCAGCACTTTGGGAGGCCAGGGCAGGCTGATGACTTGAGCTCAGGAGTTCAAGACCAGCCTGGGCAATGTGGTGAGACTCTGTCTCCACCAAAAATACAAAAACAAACAAAAAAATTAGCAAGGAATAGTAGTGTGCACCTGTGGTCCCAGGTACTCAGAAGGCTGTGGTGTGGTCCCAGCTACTAAGAAGGCTAGAGTGGGAGGATTGCTTGACCCCAGGAGGCGTAGGCTGCAGTGAGTGAAGATTGTGCCACTGCACTCCAGCTTGGGTGACAGAGTGAGATCCTGTCTCAATTAAAACAAAAAATAATAATAAGGCTTCTCACATAGGAAATATAGTCATTTAAATCAATATCATGATCATACTCAATGGGAAAGCACAAAAGTTCCATCCATTAACATCATCAAAACTGCAAGAATGATTACTCTCAAAATTACCATTTAAGTATACTGGAATGTTAGGCAAATGACAATGATCCATAGCAACTCTAAACTCATTTATTCTTTTGAGTATCTTGATACCTCAAATGACACGGCCTGACATCCTCTCAGTCCACCTTTTGCTTCAACCACTGCTGTGCAACTTGCTTCCTACACATGTAACCTGACAGTACCTGACTTCAGCCGTGCCTCATCACTCCAGCTCTTATGCTCTGGGGCTTCTCTGACACTCTGACATCAGTGGGATGCTGCAGGAACCTGCCTGGTCTAGGGCATGAGGGCAAGGGCACTAGGCCTGTGTGGTGACACCGGACCCTGTGCTCAGATGGGCCTCATTCTTGGTTTAGGCCTCTACTATCTCTATCTTGAAATTATGAATACTTTTTGAACAATGACCTGCAAATTTATTTTGCACTGCGCCTCACAAATCATGTCGCTCTGGTCCTACATGCATCCATGGAAATGTAAGCCCTTGACCAGAGCTGACACAGAATCTGGTGGGTAATTATGCCTTCCACTGTCCCTGGAATGCACAGTTCTGAGATACATGGCTCCACAGAAGATGCCCATCATCACGATCCAGTCTTGAGTGGTCAGCTGCAGTGACCACTTACAACAGATGTCTGTATTGGCCTTCCCTCCTTCATTATTTTACTTCCCCAACCTCATTTCTCTTGCATGTTTCATTTCTCAAAATACATGCAATCCCTGGTAACAGACTATTTTCTAGAGGGCACCCAGGCATAAATGGTATTTTTCTAGTGTTTTCTATGTGCCACAGTTCTAGATTCCAGAAACTCGGAAGTAAACAAAAGTATCTGCTGTCATAGAGTTTACATTCCAGGTGGCAAAGACAAAAATAAGTGAATAAATAAACAAGATCATTACAGATTATGGTAAATGCCATGAATAACACAAACAAGGTTCTCTGAGAGCAGAAAGGGTGGAAACATGGACATTGGATATGAGGCCTGAATAATGAGGAGGCAAATACACACCAAGGGCTAGGAGAAGACGTTCCAGGCAGGGGGAGTAGCAAGTCCAAAGGCTCTGGGATGAATAAGCTCTTGGTGTGTTCCAGGGACAGAAAAGAAGGCAGAATGGTGTTTCAGAGAACAAGAGGAGAGGTGATACAAGATGCTACCAGACACTGGAAGAGACCTCACACAGGGCCACGTTAAGGAGTGTATGTTTATTCTAAGTGCTATGGGAAGCCCATGAAAGGTTTTTAATAAGGGAGTGCATTCTGATTTATGTTTTTAAAGTATTGCCCTGTGAAAAGAATGAATTAGAAGAGAGCCATTTAGAAAGCTATTCCAGGAGTCAAGGTGAGAGTTGATGACAGCTCAAAGGAAAGTAGGAGCAGGGAAGATGGAGAGAGGGAGGAATTTCATCAGGGTAGGTGCACTAAGGGGCGCGTGCCACCAAGCCAAGGTCTGATCTTGGCCACAGATGAATGAGCTCCTACTGGAGCCAAAAGCATGTTGGCAAGTTCTCTTCACAGTGCAGAGGCTGTGTCCACTGCCATAACCCTACTGAGGAAGGAGACAGAGAGGAGCAGGGCCGAGGTGGAAGGAGACAGGGAGGAGCAAATCTGAGACAGAGAGAAAGAAAACAAGGGGAAGGAAGGTGGCAGATCACTGATCACAGCAAACCTGGAGCTCAGACCACAGCTGCCTTGGGAAGCCCCAGGCCAGCACTTAGATCTGCTGAAACTGCTGCCTAGAGCCCTAAGGCACCTGCTGCCCTTCCCAGATGAGTACCAGCCCTGCTCCTCTCCTCCTTCCCCTCTGCCAGCCTCATCCTCAATTCACTGTATTTGTTGTAGGAGTGAAGAGAGCAGGAAAGAGAGATTGCTTTAGACAGTGCACTTTTCACACATTTTCAGCAACTAAAAATATCCATAAAACAGAAATAAGAGACATAATGATTTGGAAAAGATTAATGTTATTTCCAAATGATTGTATTATGTGCTTAGAAAACCCTGCGTGGCTCAACTACAAACCTTTCAGAATTCCTAAGAAAGTTCTTCAGTGTCGTCAAACACAAAACACACAGAAATCTATAAATGTTCCATATACCATTAGTAAGTTAGACAACATAATAGGAGTAATAAGCACAAATACAATACAAAAATATTTAAAACTATAGAAATAATCCTAACAAGAAATGAGTATGCCTATGTGAAAACAGCCACAAAAACAACAGCAAACTTGCTAAACTTTAAACAATAAAATTGTAATCAATGAAGAAATACTCCATGTTCCTAAACAAAATTAATTTGTAGGTTTAAGTCAAATCTAATTTAAAAGATTTTTCAGATGGCATAATGGCTCATTCTGGTAATCCCAGCATTGTGGGAGGCTGAGGCAGGAGGATCACTTGAGGCCAGTTCAAGAGCAGCCCAGGCAACGCAGCAAGACCCCATCTCTACAAAAATCTTAAAATTAACCAAGTGTGGTGGCTTGCACCTGTGGTGCCAGCTACTCAGAAGGCTAAGGTGGGAGGATCCTTTGTGTCCCTTGAACCCGGGAGGCAGAGGTTGCAGTGAGCCAAGATCATGCCACTGCATGATAGATTAATGTCAATATACAAAGAGCTCCAAACACAATTCGATTAGGAAGAATCAATGGAAATGAATAGTCGATTCACACACATGCACACACACAAATTAGCCAATAAACAATTTTGAAGTTTATCATCCATCCTGGGTAACAGAGCAAGACCCTGTCTTAAAAAAAAAAAGAAAAAAGATTTTTCACGTGTGGGAACTTGACATGATGTTAAAATTTAACAACTTGTCAATAGTTAATAAAGTGAAAGAACAAGCATTCAAGAAGTTTTAAGAAATATTTGCAAAAAGGCTATCAGGTATTAACTAATTAACTATAATGTAATTAACTATTTATAATTTAATTTATAATTATAATTAATAATAAATTATATATCAATACAATATAAATATATAATATATAATTTAATTAACAGTATTTAACTATTTATAATTTTGTTTTATTATTATTTTTTGAGATGAAGTCTTGCTCTGTCACCTAGGCTGTAGTGCAATGGCACGATCTCAGCTCACAGCATCCTCTGCTACCCAGGTTCAAGCAATTCCCCTGCCTTAGCCTCCTGAGTAGCTGGGACTACAGGCACACGCCACCACACCCGGCTAATTTTTTTGTATTTTAGTAGAGATAGGGTTTCACCATGTTGGCCAGGATGGTCTTGAACTCCTGACCTCATGGTCAGCCTGCCTCAGCCTCCCAAAGTGCTGGGATTACAGGTGTGAGCCACCGCCCGGCCTAATTATGTATTATCTAATTAACAATTTAATTATTCTAAACCTAGAATAATTAAAGTAGTATTGTATTGATTAAAAATGGAATCTTTTAGGGAACCTCAAAACAAACCTCAGACTCTATAAAAATTCAATCATGAATAATAAATTATGTATTATAAACTAAACTGAGGATGGGCATGGTGGCTCATGCTTGTAATCCCAGCACTTTGCAAGGTCTCAGTGGGAGGAGTGAGGCCAGGGGTTCACGACCAGACCAGCCTGGGCAACATAGCGAGACTTAGTCTCTACACACACACACACACACACACACACACACACACACACACACGCAAACTAACATGGGAAGAGGGCTAGATTTCTAAATAAAAAAGCAATAAAAAAAAGTCAAATAACACATTATCATATTTGATTTCACTTTTGACCACATAGAAATTTATACAGTTATATAACCCCCAAAATCATAAACAAAGATTAGAAGCAAATTAAAAACTGTGAAAACTATTTGTATCTGTGACATGCATGAGATTAATGTCAATATATAAAAAGCTCCAACCACAATTAGGAGGAATCAATGGAAATGAATAGTCAATTCACACACATGCACACATGTAAATTAACCAATAAACATTTTTAAAGTTTACCATTAGTAGTAATCAGAGTATGCAATTTAAGGCAACAATGAAGTACAGTTTTTCACATGCCAAATTGGAAGAGAATTTTATTCATGTAATAGACTAGCCTTTATTTTAGAGTACCTGTAATATATTATTTTAAACTTCATAATAACTCTATGAAGTAGGCAGTATTACTAGGCCCATTTAAACAAAGATGAACCAAAGTATAGAGCAGCTAAGCAACTTTTCCCAGTCCACACAGCTAGGAAGTGGTCAGGTTGGGATTCAATTCTATACAGGCTGATTCAGAAGCCAGATCTCAGTGCTACACTAATAGGCAAGAGTCAATCCAGGAGGATGTAGTGAAACAGGCACTATTCTACACTACTGCTGCTGGAATTAATGTTAATGCCTCTTCGAAAAGCAATTTGACTTGAAGTATTAAGGCTCTTTCATAACAACTCCACTTCTAAGAATCAATCCTAAGGATATTAGAGATAGAAATAGAGAAACATGTTAAGAATATTTATTGGACATGCATGGTGGCTCATACTTGTAATCGCAACACTTTGGGAGGCCAAGGTAGGATCGCTTTAGCTGAGCAGCTTAAGATCAGCCTGGACAATGTAGCGAAACCCCCTCTCTACTAAAAATTTAAAAATTAGCCAAGTGTAGTGGTACATGCCTGTAGTCGCAGCTACTTGAAAGGCTGAAGCAGGAGGATCAGCTGAGCCTGGGAAATCAAGGCTGGAGTGAGCTATGATAGCGCTACCATACTCCTGCTTGGCTGACAGAGCAAGACCCTGTCTCAAAAACAAAACAAGGCTGGGCACAGTGGCTTACACCTGTAATCCCAGCACTTTGGGAGGCCGAGGGGGGCGGATCATGAGGTCAAGAGATCAAGACCATCCTGGCCAACATGGTGAAACCCCATCTCTACTAAAAATACAAAAATTAAATGGCCATGGTGGCACCCACCTGTAGTCCCAGCTACTCAGGAGGTTGAGGCAGGAGAATCGCTTGAACCTGGGAGACTGAGGTTGCAATGAGCCGAGATCACGCCACTGCACTCCAGCCTGGTGACTGGAGTCAAACAAACAAACAAACAAAGTGTGACTCAAACAAATAAAATGTCTTCTATAATGAGAAAAAGCCAACAAACATTATTTTGTTTGGAGAGAATTATTTGGAACATTATTTTGAGTGACTTTTACTCCTCTGGGGAGATAAATGGAACAACAGTTAGAGACACCCCCCCCCAAATCTTATCTACTCAAACCTAAGAGCAGTGGCATTGGCCCTTGATTATTTCTGTTGAAGGCAGAGCTGCTGTGAAGGAAAAGGGCCACAACTCTGTCCCGGAAACAGAAGAGAGGTTTGGAAACTACCTGGACTGCCCAAGTTGTAAGCAGAAAACATCCACAAACTTAGAGCCATACCAGGAAAAGATAAAATATATCTGTTTTCTGTCTTTTTTTTTTTTTTTTTTCAGACAGAATCTCACTCTGTCACCCAGGCTGGTGTGCAATGGCGCAATCTTGGCTCACTCCAACCTCTACCTCCTGGTTTTAAGCAATTCTCCTGCCTCAACCACCCGAGTAACTGAGATTACAGGCACCCACCACCATGCCCAGCTGATTTTTTGTATTTTTAGTAGAAACAGCGTTTTGCCATGTTGGGCAGGCTGATCTTGAACTCCTGACCTCAGGTGATCCGCCTGGCTCGGCCTCCCAAAGTGTTAGGAGTACAGGCGTGAACCACCATGCCCAGCCTGCTTTCTGTCTTAAAATGATTTTATTGAATAAGCATAGGCAAAGTCTGAGTAAGATATGTTCATACTCTCTGATTATTTTTTGATACATAATCATGTTGTACACGTGATATTTTGCTATATGCATAGATTGTATAATGATCAGGTCAGGATATTTAAGGTATTCATCACTTTGAGTCTTTATCATTTCTTTTTTTTTTTTTTGACCGAGTTTAAGTCTTGTTGCCCAAGCTGGTGTGATATTGCATGTTATCAGCTCATTGCAACCTCTGCTTCCCGGGTTCAAATTATTCTCCTGCCTCAGCCTCCTGAGTAGTGGGGATTATAGGCATGTGCCACCATGCCCAACTAATTTTGTATTTTTAGTAGAGACAAAGTTTCTCCATGTTGATCAGGCTGGTCTCGAACTCCTGACCTCAGGTGATCTGCCCACCTCAGCCTCCCAAAGTGCTGGGATTACAGGCGTAAGCCACTGCAACCAGCCGAGTCTTATCATTTCTATGTCTTGGAAATATTTTAAGTGCTCTCTTCTAGCTATTTTGAAATATGCAATACATGGTTGCTAACTGTAGTTACATTACTGGGCTCTTGAACATTAGAACTTAATCCTTCTGTCTGTTTGTTTTCACCATTAACCAACCTCTCTTAATCCCCACCACCCATCCACCCACTCTTCTCAGCCTCTGAAACCTATCATTCTACTCTACCTCCACGAGATCAACTTTTTTAGCTCTCATATATGAGTGAGAAAATGCAATATTTGTCTTTCTGTGCCAGGTTTATTTCACTTTGCATAATAACTTCCAGTTCCATCCATGTTGCTGCAAATGACATTATTTCATTCTTTTTATGTCTGAAGAGTATTCATTATCTATATATACCACATTTTCTTTATCCATTCATTTAGTGATGGACACTTAGGTTGATTCCATATCTTTGCTATTATGAATAGGGCTTTAATAAAGAAGTACAGGTATCTTTTTAATATACTGATTTATTTTCCTTTGAATAAATACCCAGTAGTGCCATTGCTGGATGCTATGGTAGTTCTATTTTTAGATATTTGAGAAATCTCTGCATTGTTTTCCACAGTAGTTATACTAATTTACATTCTCACCAGCAGTGGAGAAGTTTCCTTTTTTCCCCATACCTGCCAGCATCTCTGTGTTGTTTTTGTTGTTTTGAGTCTCTCACTGTCGTTCGGGCTAGAGTACAATGGCGTGATCTTGGGTCACTGCAACCTCTGCCTCCCGGTTCAAGCGATTCTCCTGCCTCAGCCTCCCTAGTAGCTGGGACTACAGATGCCCGCCACCACACCCAGCTAATTTTTTGTATTTTTAGTAGAGATGGAGTTTCACTATGTTGGCCAGGCTGGTCTCGAATTCCTGACTTCGTGATCCGTCCACCTTGGCCTCCCAAAGTGCTGGGATTACAGTTATGAGCCACCGCGCCCGGGCTTTCTTTTTTTGTCTTTTTAATAATGCCCATTCTAACTGGGGTAAGATAATATCTCAGTGTGGTTTTGATTTGCATATTCCTGATGATTACTGAGTGGTGTTGAGCATTTGTTCATGTGTTGGCTATCTATTGCCTTTTTTTTGAGAAATGTCTATTATTGTCCTTTGCCCACTTTTTAACAGGATTATTTGTTTTGTTTTTGTGCTATTGAGTTGTTTGAGCTCCTTGTAAATTCTGGATATTATGTTTATGGCATACGACAGTCAGAAGACATGGACTCAACTCTTAGTTTGTGACTTGCACCAATCATTCAATTTCTCTAAATCTTAATATTGTCAAGAAGGAAAAGTAAAAGTGCATGGCCAATCAACTCAAATGCATTCAAATGTGCAGGAGTTATTTGAAAATGAAAATACCCTAGATAAATGAAAATACTATTATGATTAGACCTTTCTCCCTGCCGAGGACTTTCATTGCCATCGGTGAAATAGGTTGCCTATCGTCAAAGGAGGGACAAAGGCAAGGTAACATACAACTACAGGTGGGGGACACATCCTATTTTATGGAATAAAAATATTGCCCAATAAATTTAAAAATAAACTTTCTTTTTTTAAAAAAAAAAGAGAACTATAGGTGTGCTAGATGCTAATCCTGTTTCTTTAGACTGTAGTCCTCTGAAGTCCTGACCACCCCACTCCTGACCCTTTGGCCCTCAGGAATGTAAAGGGATCTGAACAACAGCTTGGACACCTCTTTGCAGTTTCAAAATCTGCTTCCTTCATGTGACTTGATAGACTTTTAAGGTAAACAAAGATTGCATGTGAAACTCATAGGGTCATATTTGCTCTGTTAGTCATATGTTGTCTGATTGGGTTGAGTAACAGTCTGTGGATATCCAAAGAGTCACTACCAACAATATTATCATGTACCTTTTCTTTAGTTAATAAATGTTAAAAGAAAAACAAATAATTATACCAGTGGCTATGTATAATTTTTTTTTTTTGAGACAGAGTATAGCTCTGTTGCCCAGGCTGGAGTGCAGTGGCGTGATCTTGGCTCACTGCAACCTCTGCCCCCCAGCTTTAAGAAATTCTCCTGCCTCAGCCTCCCAAGCAGCTGGGACTACAGGTGCCTGCCACCATGCCCAGCTAATTTTTTGTAGTTTTGGTAGAGATGGGGTTTCACCATGTTGGCCATGATGGTCTTGAACTCCTGACCTCGTGATCCATCTGCCTCGGCCTCCCAAAGTGCTGGGATTACAGGCATGAGCCACTGTGCCCAGCCTGTATAATTTTTTTACCAGATGCTTTGCTTCATCAGCTCCAGGTTAGGCAGACACAACGACCTCTGACCTGCACTGACGCAAGAATTCTTAAAGCATTCTTCAAAGTTCTCCTAGCAAATTCAGTAGGCCTCTGAAAGTTAATCCACAAATCAACATAACACGTATAAAGTATATGCCTGAGATTTTACAGAGCCATGCTCTCAAGTTTCTGTTCAACCTTTGGAAAGTCCCTGGAGCTCAGTTCTCTGTCTGAGGGCTAGATGACCTCTAAGATAATTTCTAGACAAACAGCCTATGACCATAACTGGTTGGGTCCACTTAGTTCTTGGCCTAAATTTCCACATTAAGTCTCTCTGTCTACACGTATACACGAAATTCAACATTTCTCCACTTCTCCCCGAGCACCTTTGAAGAGCAGTTCCGTCCTTGCAGCTCAAGGGGGTCCCCACACCAAGGCCTGCTCTTTAGAGGAGACTCTAGCTTTTCTCTGGTTGCCTTTCTTCCTCACAGACCAAGGAGTCTGCAGGGGTGTGTCCCCCAGGAGCCAGCCCCACACTCGCTGTCAGCTCCGGCTGCCTTAACAAAGTACCACAGCCCGGGTGGCTTAAACAGCAGAAATGTGTTTCTCACAGTTCCGGAGGCTGGGAAGTCCAAGAGCATGGTGCCAGCATAGACCATATCTGGTGAGGACCCTCTTCCTGGCTTGCAGATGACCCCTTCTCACTGTCCTCACATGCCTTTCTTCGGTGCCTGTGCACAGATACTGCTCTCTGAGGTCCCTTCTTTTAAGGACACTAAGCCTATCAGATCAGGACCTCATCCTTATAATCTCATTTAACCTTTCACTTTCTTAGAGGCCCCATCTCCAAATCTAGCCACACTGGGGGTTAGGGCTTCAACACAGGAATTTGGGGCGGGGGGACACAAACATTTAGTCCATAATACTCCTTTTCAGAATGCATTCCTGGTACCCAAGTCTCTGGAAATTTTTTTGCCCAAATAGCCCACACCAACTTCCATAGTATCTACCTAGCACTTCCCTGGAGATTTCCAGGTGGCACATTGTCACCACAGGTATGTTTACGGGACAGGGACTGGGGGGCCCTGGACACTAGGGCTGGGTGCAGGAAGAAGCTGGGCAAGAGAAGTAGCTGGAGGCCAGGACTCAGGGTCCAGGGGCTGGCTCCCTGTGTTCCTCCAACCTCTAGGGTGGAACTCTATAAATATTCTACATTTGAACCTGAACCTAGGTTGCTATGAAGGTATATTTGTCAAGATAAGAGAACAGAAACCATTTTATTTAACAATTATTTAGTTTGATGTACAACTTCTAAGTATTTAAAATACAATAGGTGGGCCTCATTTGTACTCTCTCCTAGTGTGTTATGAGAAAGAAAAAGAAATTTGCATATAAGGCAGGCAAGCCCCTTTAAATTATCAGGCCCAGGGAGGCATTTGAAATGTAACAGAAGTATCACTCTTCCCTCGGGCTAAAGAATCACTTCTTGAAGCCACTTGCTATATGAGCTCTAGACTGACACAAAGGAGCCAAAAAATGTCATACACTGGACACCGTAACTCACAGACTACAGTTCAGCAATGTCTAGCCAATCACTAATCAGTGTTATTCCTATAAACTAATGAGAATTCCTAATGAACAACTTTTGCATTCAATCTCTTTTCCTGAGTTGTCCTTTTTTTCTTTAAAAACTGAAGCCTCTGCAGAGCACGGTGGCTCCAGCCTATAATCCCAACACTTTGGGAGGCCAAGGCAGGTGGATCACCTGACGTCAGGAGTTTGAGACCAGCCTGGCCAATGGTGAAACCCCATTTCAACTAAAAATACAAAAATTAACCAGGCATGGTGGCTGGCGCCTATAATCCCAGCTACTCAGGAGGCTGAGGCAGGAGAATCACTTGAACCTGGGAGGTGGAGATTGCAGTGAGCTGAGATCGCACCATTGCAGTCCAGTATGGGCAAAAGAATGAAACTATGTCTCAAAAAAATAAATAAGTAAATAAAAAGAAAAATTGGAGCCTCTCCTTTGTTCTCTGGAGCACTTCCCAGTGTTCCCAGGCAGCTGTCCTCAACCTTGGCCCCAAGTGATTAGGTAACTTTTTTGAAGTAAGTGGCAGAACTGGGATTCAAACTAGACAATTTGGCCTTAAAATCCTGCTCTTGGCCGGGAACAGTGGCTTACGCCTGTAATCCCAGCACTTTGTTAGGCCCAGGTGGGCGGATCACGAGGTCAGGAGTTCCATACTATCCTGGCCAACATGGTGAAACCCCATCTCTACTAAAAATACAAAAGTAGCTTGGCGTGGTGGCACGCGCCTGTAGTCCCAGCCACTCAGGAGGCTGAGGCAGGAGAATCGCTTGAACCCAGGAGGGAAAGGTTGCATTGAGCCAAGATAGTGCTACTGCATTCCAGCCTGGGCGACAGAGTGAGACTCCGTCTAAAAAAAAAAAAAAAAAAAAATTTGCTGGGTATGGTGGCGAGCTCCTGTAATCCCAGCTACTCGGGAGGCTGAGGCTGAGGCAGCTTGAACCCAAGAGGCAGAGGTTGCAGTAAGCCGAGATCGCGCCACAAGACTTTGTCTCAAAAAAAAAAAAAAAAAAAAAGAGAGAGAGAGAGACATCCAAAAATACACTCCTACCCAGCCATACTGGTAGATTCCAACACAGGTAATCTGATTCCAAATCACATGCTCTTAACTAGTCCAGTTGGGCTTGCTCAATGGCCTTTCCTTGAAGGAGAGTTCACAGGTGGTGAGGAAAGCGTAGACATATCATTGGGTCAGATAGCGACATTTGCCACAGAGGAAATTCATCTATGCTCAATGAAAAAATCAGCTGTTTTGCGTAATACAGCAATTTGAGGAAGTTAAATGGATTAAGATTACAGGTTGCGTTTCACATTGCAAACTGTACTTGCATTTTTAGTTCCTGTGGCTCGAAATGAAATCCCAGAGTGAATCATTACTATCACATTCTGACTTGAAGCGTGACTTCAAGCCTAGTAAGAGTGATTTACTCCTAGAGATTTTATGAGCCATTTTATCAGGTGAGCTCTGAAGCAATCTAATTCCCTGGATTTGTTTCAGGCTAATTCAACATGTTCCCAGTTTCTTATAATAATTATTACCATTAGAGTGAAGTTTGATTCTGTTATGAAAGTTTGTAAACTAGGAAGCTTCTCTCATAATAAAATAGTACTGCAGCTTTAAGACATTGTTAAATCCTCACCGATATGCTTGAAAGCTGGAAATATGATTCACAAGATGTCCAGAAGCACATATCAGCCCACCTACAAAGATTCTTATCTAAAGATTCTATGAGCCAGGCACAGTGGCTCCTATCTGTTTGGGAGGTCAAAACTGTCAGATCACTTGAGCCCAGGAGTTCAAGATCAGCCTGAGCAATATGGGGACGCTCCATCTCTACAAAAATCATCATAATAATAATAATACAAAAATTTTCTGGTTGTGGTTGCACATGCCTGTAATCCCAGCTATTCAGGAGGCTCACTGGAGCCCAGGAGGTAGAGGTTGCAGTGAGCTGAGATTGCACCACTGCATTCCAGTCTTGGTGACAGAGCCAGACCCTGACTCCAAAAAAAAAAAAAAAAAAAATCTGTCAGAGCCAAAGGGGTCACGGAAGGACCAAATGGATCAGTGGATCAGAAAACTTCAGTTTTCTGCCCCTCCTCTGGTGACCGAGAGTCACCTGCCATCATGCCATGATGTCATTGGAGTTATTATCTTAGTAGAGGACCTGCTGGATTACCAGGGAGACATCTTGGCTCAAGGTTGCTTTTAGAGTTTCCCAGTCTTTCCGTCTAACACAAAGCTTTATTTGCTAATCTTCACGGTCTTTGAAAACTTTATTTGATTATGGGGAAGAGTTTGCTTTGAGTAGGTTAAAATATAAACTCGTAGTCAACACAAAAAGAGCTTTTAGCTCAAGGAGAGAATATGGCTTACCAGAAGGTGTGATTTTTCTGGAAAGGATCCTATACCTCAAAAAGAAAATAATATACAACCTCTGCCCCTATCTCCAGATTCCTTTCTAGTTAGTGTCTGACATTCCTATCGCAGCGCTTTCATTTCTTTAGCTAAACAAAGCCCCCTGCACCTGCTTCTAGATATAATGTTCTTTTTTTTTTTTTTTTATCAGAAAAGAAGGTATCTGACTCAATTATATTCAGATTACCTGTTCAGAATACTATAGGTTAGGTTAGGACAGTGGTCCTCAAATTCAACATGCATCAGAATCACCTGAGGGTTCCTGAAACCATAGATTGCTGGGTCACACCCTGAGAATTTCTGAGTTAGTAGGTCTGGAGTTAGGCCCAGGACTTTGCATTTCTAATAAGTTCTCAGGCGATGCTGAAGCTGAGTATTCTGCAGATCACCCTTTGAGAAACACTGGATTAATGGTTCTTGAGGTTTTTTTTCTCTACAAGCCAACACACCTGGAGGCAGCACACCAGGATTAGGATGCACTCCTGTCAGTAATTCAGGATCACCAGGGCAGTGATCCTGGCTGCACCTTAAAAGTACCTGGAACTTTGATACAATATCATCAGGATTATTTCATCAGGATCATATCCCCGTGAACTCAGAATGCCTTTTAGAGGTGGGCCCCATACCTGGGCATTTTGTGAATTTTCTCCAGATGATGTTAACACATCATAAAGGCTGAGAACTTTTGCTAGCACGCGTTCCTGGGAAAGGGAGGGGATTCATATTTTGACAACCTCCTTTGAGGTATTTCTATTTTGTTTTTTTTTTTCAATTTGTTTGAGACAGAGTCTTGTCTCCCTCTGTCACCCAGGCCGGAGTGCCATCGCATGACTTCGTCTCACAACAACCTCCGCCTCTGGGTTCAAGTTATTATCCTGCCTCAGCCTCCTGAGTAGCTGGGATTACAGGTGCCTGCTACCACGCCCAGCTAATTTTTGTATTTTTAGGAGAGATGAGGTTTCACCATGTTGGCCAGGCTGGTCTCAAATTCCTTACCTCAAGTGACCCACCCACCTTGGCCTCCCGAAGTGCTGGGATTACAGGCGTGAGCCACCTCGCCTGGCCCCTTCAAATATTTTTAATATATCTCCCTCAAATCGCTTGAGCCCAGGAGGCAGATGTTGCAGTGAGCCGAGATAGCACCACTGCACTCTAGCGTGGGCAACAGAGCTAGACTTCAACCCCCCCCCTCCAAAAAAAATTACATCTCCTGGCCCGGCATGGTGGCTCACGTCTGCAATCCCAGCACTTTGGGAGGCTGAGGCAGGTAGATCATCTGAGGTCAGGAATTCTAGACCAGCCTGGCTAACATGGTGAAACCCCGTTTCTACTAAAAATACAAAAAATTAGCCTGGCGTGGTGTGCATGCCTGTAATCCCAGCTACTCAGGAAGCTAAGGCAGGAGAATCACTTGAATCCAGGAGGTGGAGGTTGCAGTGAGTCGCGATCTGGCCATTGCACTTTGGCTTGGGCAACAACAGTGAAACTCAGAACAAAACAAAACTCGAAACAAAACAAAAACACCTCCTTCATAGAGTGATACTCCTGCCCATTTTATAACCAGGTTGAAAATCACCAGCTAAAAGTGTCCAAAGTTTAAGGCTGGACATGTCATTCCCAAAAGATAAATGGTCAGGGTCACATTTCTAGAATCTCTTTATGGTAATCCTTTCTCCTTTTTCTGTAATTGGATAGGAGAAGAATATGTAGTAAGCTGCGAGCCACAGTAAGATGAAAGGGCTGAAATGAACATGGTAGGTTCCCTCTTTTGGTTTTTTCCTCTGTCCCCTCTCTTATCCCTCCACATTCCTTCTGTACTTGCTGACACCTGGAGCAGAGAGAGGCCTGAACCCCATTGGTTGAGACAGAAGACCTGGAGCACCAGAGGATTTTTGAAATATGAGGCTTTTTGGCATCAAAAATGTAGAACCCAGAAAGAGGTGGGTGCTGTAGGAGGGGGAGCTCTGGGTGGGTGCCTTAAAGGTGGTTCCAGGCCAGGCGTGGGGGCTCACGCCTGTAATCCGAGCACTTTGTAGGCCAAGGTGGGTGGATCACCTGAGGTCAGGAGTTCAAGACCAGCCTGACCAATATGGTGAAACCCCGTCTTTAAATTCAAAAAATAAATAAATAAAAATAATTTTTTAAAAAAGGTGGTTCCATCTCCCAGAGAGATCAGGAACCAACAGTATGTGACCTCTTATCCCAACTGGTTCCAGATCAGATGTTGCTAAACAATAACCCCTGAAACCTAAGGTCTTCATTGTAATATTGACACTCCCTAAGTGACTAAGGATAAGGCATCTAACTTCCTGGAATTTCAAGTCTCCCCACATACACAATAAGGAAAATATACTACCCTATGTATCAGAGAGGTATTGTGAGATCAACTAACATATTCTTATGCAATCGTAGAGCAAAGTAACAAACAAATACAGCTATATTCTCTGGCTTAAAAATACTGCCATTTTTAACTTTATAATACTTCACAGCACCTAATTCCATCTTTATAAATACTCAAGAATTCTAGAGTTAATAATCCCATAACTGTAACTTTAATACATGCACATATAATTCAGCCTTCTGCATAACAAGCAGTCCATAAATATTTGTTGACTAAATGATAAATGATTAATCAATTGATTGAATTAAGGAATTTTCAAAATCAGATACACCCCTAATAAATAAAATCACAAGCTGTTATTCTAAATAACTCAGTGACAATTTCCCAAGCTGACTTAATTACTATAATCTACAACAACCCTGCATTAGAGATATTAAACATATAAAATAAGTAATAAATTTCTAAATTAATCAATTCACTCATGGCTAGGTTTGAAGCAATAAGTAGAAGCCAAAAAAAGTGACTATCATGTTAATGAGATTCAGTGCTCCTTGCGGTGCTATGACCAGAAGAATGTCCCCAAATTCCCTGCCTACCCTGCCTGCTCACTGCAACCTCCGACTCCTGGGTTCAAGCGATTCTCCTGCCTCAGCTTCCTGAGTAGTTGGGACTGCAGGTGTGTGCTACCACGCCCAGCTAAGTCTTCTATTTTTAGTAGAGACAGGGTTTCACCATGTTGGCCAGGCTGGTCTCAATCTCTTGACCTCATGATCTGCCCACCTCAGCCTCCCAAAGTGCTGGGATTACAGGAGTGAGCCACTGTTCCTGGCCTATAATTGCCTTCTGTTTTATGTTTATTACTTGTTTTCTGTCTCTTCCCTCCAGTATAAAAGTACCACAAGGACAGGCATTTTTGTCTATTTTTTCACTGATATACCCAGCTTTTAAATATCTGGCACATAGTAGGTATTCAATAAATATTTGTTGATTTAACACATGAATGGATTAATGAATAACTTTACACCCCTAAATGTATCATCTCACTGCTCTCCAGTGTTCAGAAGCCCCACACCCAACTTGAGGGTCTGGACAAGATCTTAGAGATGATCTATCTAGTTCGGTAGTTTCCAAAAGGTCATTTAGTAAGTGACAGTTTTCACCAGGCCTTAAAGGAAATGTGCATATATATTTGCCTATTGCTATACTGAAATTCTGTTATTCTTCCTTTTTTTGGTGTTAAAATGTTTTTATTTTGTAAAATGGTAGTGAGAGCAGATGGTAACTGGTGGCGTGTATTTGTGTGTGTGTGTGTGTTTTCCTGTATGTTAGGAGAGGTATGCTAGAACTCCGTATAGATAAGGGGATTAGGAGACTCAAGCTTAGAAAGAGTAGGTGACTTCCCAAGAGCCACTTAGCTCATCACTTACAAAGCTGGGATTTAAATTCATCTCTTTTAATACTCAGACTAATGTTTTTTACACAGCATCAATTTTTGAGTGGGAAGTTATGTGTACTAGGCCAGCTTTCAAATACAGAATTCATTTTACCATCAAACCAACTAGCTCTTGGAGTTAAAATCTTTTTTTGTTTGTTCGTTTTCATTGTTGCCTCTTTTTTGGAGTTCACATCTGTATGGTGAAATATCAGTTTTCTTTAAATGTTCATGCTTTTTAAAAATTTTTTATTTTAGTACTATAGTATGAGTTTTCATGAGATCTGGATATTCACACTTTTTCATATGTTTCATACTTGGCAATTCAAAAGCCTACTGGATTACAAGGCCCAAAAAACAGCTCATGTTAAAAATATGCATATTTTATGTGACAATAAGTTTAACCTGCATATAATGTGTTTTCTGAAAAAGCAAAACCAGCACTATATTATATGTGGACCACAAGAAGATATGGAATTCAGCTCATAGAAACTAATGTTTTAATATATTCTGCATTGATCAGAGTTCACTTAAAATGTTATGTTCAGTTTTAGACACCATCATTTTGATGAGGTAGACACAAACTGGTGTGATCTCAAAGTGGGCAGCAGGTTGGAACAACAATCTGGAAATCGTATCAGATAAAGAAGAATGGAACTCACTGGGAAGTTTAATTTTTTTTTTTTAAGGAGTTTCACTTTTATTGCCCAGGCTTGAGTGCAATGGCGCAGTCTCGGCTCACTGCAACCTCTGCCTCCCAGGTTCAAGCGATTCTCCTGCCTCAGTCTCCTGAGTAGCTGGGATTATAGGCACCCATCTCCACACCCGGCTAATTTTTCTATTTTTAGTAGACACGGGGTTTCACCATGTTGGCCAGGCTGGTCTCGAACACCTGACATCAGGTAATCCACCCGCCTGGGCCTCCCAAAGTGCTGGGATTCCAGGTGTGAGCCACCTCGCCTGGCCTGTGAAGTTTAATTTTAAAGAATAGATGTGTTGGATGGACTTGATAGCTGAGAAATGTGCTATAGAAAACGCAGTACATATAGCCTATCTCATATTACCATATTACCGTAACATAATACCATATTACCATACACCAGTCTACTCATATTACCATAACAAAATACCATAGTGGTGGCTTAAACAACAGAGGTTATTTCTCACAATTCTAGAGGCTGGGAAGTCCAACATTAACGTTCCAGCCAATTTGGTTTTTGGCAAGGGCTTTCTTCATGGTTTGCAGATGGCCACACTTTCTCACTGTATCCTCCCATGTCCTTTTCATGGAGAGATCCCATTCTTATGAACTCATTTAACCTTAATTACCTCCTAAAAGGCCTATCTCCAAATACAGTCACACTGGGAGTCAGGCTTCAACAAATGAATTTGAGGAGGGTGCAATAGAGTCTATAGCATAGACTATAGTCCTCTTAACACAAACTGTACTGGGAGACACTGTGTGACTCACTATGAGAAAACTAGCTAAAGCTGTTAACAATGAAACCAAGGCCACCCGTCCCCCTCAGCTGCAGCCTCCCTATTACTGGAATTAGTAACTCAGTTTAAAGAACCATCTCTCAGGGATGTTGAAGAGGTTCCTACAATTAATGTAAGTTTAGAACAGAAGACTGCTAGATCTCTCAAAATTTTATCTCTCAAAAATTTATCTCTACCATATAAATAAAACAAAACAATTGTACCATATTTGAAATTTTTAAATGTTGCTATTCTATTAGACTCACTCTAAATTGTCCTTATCCTGAAGGATTGGAACCATATGTGGTTATTTTGGCATAAGAAGAAAGTCTAGTAAAAGGTTTAAAACAACGATGTTTAAAAATTCTTGGATTAACTAAAATTTCACAATTCATGCTGTTGCAAAGAGCAGTGAGATGTTTATGAGTGTCCTCTGGATTGTGCTTGGGTTTGTGATTTTTTGTGGGGTTGGGAGGAAGTGGTGTAAGCAGATTCTGAAGTGGCATCCCAAACTGGTTGCCATCAATTTCTGAAGAAAGACCTTAAAGAGATTCAATCTGATTCCATGACAAGATTGGAGGTATCTAATATGTAAGATAATTTCAAACTTAGTCTTTGGTAACCTTTAGGTAGAAAAAGCCAAGAAAAAGAAACTAGATTAAGAAAGAAAAACAGGAATATCCATTCCCTATTTGCTTTCAGAAATTACATGGCCTCTGCTAACATTGCCAGATGTAGTTAATTTTCAATAAAAAAACCTCTTAGTTCTGGATGAAGCAGAAATACTTGGCAACAAACACTATTTCTGAACTTTGTTTAACTGTGAGCTGCATTATAACCAAAGTGTGTTTTTGTTTTTGTTTTTGTTTTTTGTGGCCAGGGTCTCACTCTGTTACCCAGGCTGGAGTGCTGTAGCACAATCAAAGCTCATCGCAGCCTCAAACTCCTGGACTCAAGTGATGTTCTTGCCTCAGCCTTCCAGGTAGCTGACCATAGGAACCCCGCTAATTTTTTCTTTCTTTTTTTTTTTTCGGTAGAGGCAGAGTCTTGCTATGTTGCTCAGGCTGGCCTTGAACTCCTGGCCTCAAGCAATTCTCTCACCCTGGCTTTCCAAAGTACTGAGATTGCAGGTGCGAGCCACTATGTCTAGCCATTACCAAAATTTTAAAAATATGATAGTTCATCCTGGCCAACATGGTGAAACCCTGTCTCTACTAAAAAATACAAAAATTAGTTGGGCATGGTGTTGCATGCCCAGCTACTCAGGAGGCTGAGGCAAGAGAATCGCTTGAGCCTGTGAGGTGGAGGTTGCAGTGAGCCGAGATTGTGCCACTGCACTCCAGCCTGGCAACAGAGCCAGACTCCATCTCAAAAAAATAAGAAAAAGATAGTTTAGCTCAATATATGATGTTTCACATTTTTGTAAAATTGTAAGTCAATGAACTTAAGACATAAAATGAATTAGTTGCAATCAATGCCTTAATTCTTTTATAAAACAAATCATACTATTAAGAATGTTAAGCAAAAAGGATAGTAAAAGCTATATTTATGATAAGTAAAAGATAGTTTCCATATAAATTAAAAGCAATGCCCTTAAGACACATCAGTCAGGACCCAATAATGTGAAATATAATTGATAATGATGGCTTTTTATCCCCTCTCTCATAGATCCTTGGGCATGGAACAAAGAAGAGATTTCCCAGTTGGAATCACACATTTAATTGACAAATACTAGTTCACTATCCTGTGTTCACTTGTAGAGAAAGTACCTTGACTTAAAGCCCTGCGTGGTAAGGTGATCATGTAATTTATACATGAAAATAACCTGCTGGGTACGGCGGCTCACGCCTGTAATCCCAGACTTTGAAAGGCTGAGGTGGGCCGATCATGAGGTCAAGAGATTGAGACCATCTTGGCCAACATGGTGACACCCCATCTCTAGTAAAAATGCAATAATTAACTGGGCATGGTGGCACGTTCCTATAGTCCCAGCTATTCAGGAGACTGAAGCAGGAGAATCACTTGATCCCGGGAGGCGGAGGTTGCAGTGAGCTGAGATTGTGCCACTGCACTGCAGCCTGGAGACAGAGCAAGACTCTGTCTCAAAAAAAAAAAGAAAGAAAAAAAAAAAGAAAGTTGTGGCCCCAGACCTGCAGCACCAGTATCACACAGTAATGCATCATAAATGCGAATTCCAACCCCAGGCCCACTGAGTCAGAAATTCCAGAGTAGGGAAGGCAGCGATATGGTTGTACAAGCCCTCCAGGTGATTCCAATGCAGGTTTAACTTTTAGTCCCTTGATCTAAACCAATTAAAATATTTCATTTTCTTTATCAGTGATGGGTTTAGGAACAAAGCAGGTCCCAAACCAGGCTGAGCCAATTATATACAGAGAGGGGTAAGTTTGTGATTTCTGGGAAAGGTAAATCAATGTCTCTCTTGTTGGAAGCAAACAAAGGACTGTTGAAGATGATTCTGCCAACCGCAGAAAAGAGACAAGAAAAGGGCTTGGTTCTTTCATGGCACACTTTGACTGCTGCATCAAGCAATCCAGGAGCCCATTTTACCTCTGGACTATGTGAAAAAATAAATTGGTTTAAGCCATTTCTATTTCAAATAGCTGAAAGCATTCCAACACAGCAGTGGTCATTCCCACTTGTTTTGAGTCTATCTTTGCACTAGACCTTCTCCCACCATGTCATCTCCTCTGACATTTCTCCTTTCAATCCCACTCCTTCTCATCTAGTCAAGTCCCACCCATTCTTCAAAGTCTAATTCACTACCTCCATCATAAAAGTTACCCTGACTACTCCATCCCAAATTGTCACCACCTCCTGTATTCATCTGTTGTCATCCTGCTAATAAAGACTAACTGAAACTGGGTAATTTATAAAGGAAAGAGGCTTAATTCACTCGCAGTTTCACATGGCTGGGGAGGCCTCACAATCATGGTGGAAGGCAAAGGAGGAGCAAGTCACATCTTACATGGCAGCAGGCAAGAGAGCTCGTGTAGGGGAATTCCACTTTATAAAACCATTAGATTGCGTAAGACTTATTCACTATCATGAGAACAGCATGGGAAAGACCTGCTTCCATGATTCAATTATCTCCTACCAGATCCTTCCCACAGCACATGGGAATTATGGGAGCTACAAATCAAGATGAGATTTAGCCAAACCATATACCTCCTCTTCAGAATTCAGTTTCATGTACTTTTTGCAGCACCAATCTGTTCTTATTATATACTTCTTTCTATTGCTTTTTCTCATATCGAGGTGCCTTATCATGTGTATGTTCCTGGCACCTGACATTGAGCATGGCACTCCACTGATGCTAAGTAAATGTTTGCTATAGATGGTGATTCTGTTGATCTACGGAGATGAGGGATAGGGTGAAGTACCAGTTGCTGCCACTGCTAGCAACAACCACATTCCCAGGTCACAGCGGGACCTCTGGCTGTGATTACCTCACCAAATCTTGCCTTCTAATTCTGCTGTGGCCTAACTAGAGTTAAATAACTTTATGACACCTATTAGCCAGACTGTTGAGGCGCAAACATTTTCTGGTCTCCTTTTCTTTCCCCAGTGAGAAGATACAGGTTACCAGATAAATGCCTGGTCACTCCCCCAGTTAGGACATTATTGTATAAAGGGAGGTCTGTGTGGTGAGTAGGAAATGGAGTTGCCAGGCCAGCATCAGCACCCAAACTCCTTCTCTGTATTTGCTCTCTTTGGAAACTGGATGCCACTAACAGAGTTGTGTTTGGTGGTAGAAAGCTGAGCATGTGAGGTTGCAACCAGAGGTTGCAGTATAGCTTAGTGTTTGAGGATGTGGGTTTTACAATCAGACACCCTGGATATGACTCTTGATGGAGAATCCTGTCTAATTATAATCTTGGGCAAGTCATTTGACTTCTCTGAACCTCACTTTCCTCATCTGTAAAATGGGGATAACAATCAGACCTGCCTTATTTTCTGACATGAGAAATAAATAAGATCATATGTAAAATGCTTAGCATCGTGCCTGACACATAGTAATCACTTGATAAATAGTAGTTATTATTGGTGACTCAGCCTCTCTGTGGCTCAGTGCTGGCTTCTGCCCTCCTCCTTGTGACTGTGGGAGGTGAAGGGCCTTAGACTTCTCTACCCACAGGCAGGGCAGTTAGTGAATAGTGTAGAGGAAACTGGGGTTTCAGGTGCAGCTAGAGAGAGCAGGCTTTGCCCTGGCTTTCTGCCTGCCCAACAGCTGTGATTTTGCCTCTGAATATAAAAACTACCAGTATCCTCCTTAGCACAACAGCACTACCACCTCCACAGCCTGCTACCTTCTCACGCATAGTTACACACGAAATTAGGACGCTCTCCAAGAGTTGACATTGACTCTTTACATCTGCCCACCACTTTACAGTTTAGAAAGCCCTTTCCCATTTCTTCTCTCATTTGGCCCTCATACTATCCCTCCGCAGTAGCCAGGGACAGCTATTGTTTGTCACATTTTACTGATTAGGAAAGTGAAATTCAGAGTATTTATGTGATTTGCCAAAGGCTACATAGTTAGGAAGTTACAGAGCTCAAATAGAGATGTTCTGACTCTGACTTAGTCACCTGCCCACCCCGTCACAGCCCAAACGCCCTCCATGTGGAATGAGGTTTTCCAAATAAAAGCATAATGTATATGTTCTACATAGAAGATTAATTCAGCAAAATTGTAGAAATGTGAAAAACTTCTTGTCTCCCTTTCCAGGACCCGTTGCTTAATATTCAGGTATGCATATGTTTCTCAGGAAAATGAGAGGACAGATCTGTCTTTCAGTTAGTCGTCTAAAAAAGTATTTATTGTCATGCTTTAACTCTAAGCAGTAGCCACATCCTATTTAACCTGAGTGTTTGCCTTAAGCTCTACCTCTCACGTTTATTCAGGCCAAAGGTATCCATATTTTGACTCTATATAATGATTCTTTTTTTTTTTTTTTTTTTTTTAGACAGAGTTTCGCTCTTGTTGCCCAGGTTGGAGTATAGTGGCGCGATCGAGGCTCACTGCAACCTCTGCCTCCCAGGTTCAAGTGATTCTCCTGCCTCAGCCTCCTGAGTAGCTGGGACTATAGGCACCCACGATCACGCCCAACTAACTTTTTTGTATTTTTAGTAGAGACAAGGTTTCACCATGTTGGCCAGGCCGGTCTTGAACTCCTGACCTCAGGTGATCCGCCCTCCTTGGCCTCCCAAAATGCTGGGATTACAGGTGTGAGCCACTGTGCCTGGCCTACATAATGATCCTTTTCCTCCCCTTCACATTCAAGAAAGGAATCTGACATGCTTATGAAAATTGAAAAAAGAAAACAATATCAAGTAGAAAGCTTTGGAGAGCTGGGGTCAAACTGAGTGTGAATTCACTATAAAAGGGAAGGACCATAAAGCCCTGTTTGCAGTAGAGAATCTTACCAGTGTGGACTGTGTTGGGCAAGCAGCTCTGGTTAAGGATGCTAATCCTTGTGCAGAAGTTTTGTTTTCAGATTGGCAGAAATTAAAAATGTGGCCATGAAGGAAACAATCGTAGTCTCTGGGTCATCCACACTCATTAACTGTAAGTGATGGAAAGGGCCTGACATTTACGAGCTGTGTAACCTTGAGCAAGTTCCCTAGTATCTCTGAGATTTGATCACATCTGTAAAATATGACAGTAGTGCCACTTTCCAGATGGCCAAAGGGATTAAGTGATATGATTTAAGTAGACTGCCTGGCGTGTAATGGCTGATTAATAATAAATGGAGGGTATTATTTCTTATCCTAAGGAATTAACAAGAATTATATAATGGCAATGTTTTCTAAACACTACTTTTACAGATGAACAATGTCATTAAAATGACAAAAATCCACTGGTGATTCTCAGCCTGAACAATCTGTCTGCGTCCTCCATCAAGCTTAGTTATCAAAAACTTCAGTTATTTGCCCGCAAGCCTCTGCATCTCCATGTGATAGGTCACCACAGGATTTAATGTCAGAACCAGGCTGCTTCAACACTGAGTCCTATTTCACATTTACTTGAAATAGTGGTTTATCATCTTTTTTTCTTCTTTTTCTTTTTGAGACAGAGTCTCACTCTGTCACTCAGGCTGGAGTACAGTGGCATGATCTCGGCTCACTGCAACCTCCACCTTCCAGGCCCAAGTGATTCTCCTGCTTCAGACTCCCAAGTAGCTGGGATTATAGGTGCCTGCCACCATGTCCAGCTAATTTTTGTGTTTTTAGTAATGACGGGGTTTCACCATGTTGGCCAGGCTGACCTCAAGTGATCTACCTGCTTTGGCCTCCCAAAGTGCTGGGATTACAGGTATGAGCCACTGTGCCCGGCCAAAACAGTGGTTTATCATCTTGATGTTGCCATTAACTAATTGTTTGAACCAGAAACTAATTGAAACCAACTCCCAATGTCTTCAAAGAAACAAACTGCAGAGAGAGAGAGAGAGAGAGAGAGAGAGAGAGTGTGTGTGTGTGTGTGCGTGTGTGTGGTAAAATAAAGGTCTGGGCCAGGCGTGGTGGCTCACGTCTGTAACCCCAGCACTTTGGGAGGCCAAGGCAGGTGGCCCACCTGAGGTTGGGAGTTTGAGACCAGCCTGACCAACATGGGGAAACCCCGTCTCTACTAAAAATACAAAATTAGCCAGGCGTGGTGGCTCATGCCTGTAATCCCAGTTACTCAGGAGGCTGAGCAGGGGAATCACTTGAACCTGGGAGGCGGAGGTTGTGGTGAGCCAAGATTGTGCCATTGCACTCCAGCCTGGGCAACAATTTCGAAACTCCATCTCAAAAAAAAAAAAGGTCTGACATTTAGGTTTTCATTGTTATTTTGAGACCCCAAACCACAGATCCCCACTAAGTTATCCTAGTTTACTAGTCAGTCTATAAGTCTTCTGTGATTAAACTTACTAGTAATAATAATCATAACAACAATAATAATACACCTTAAAAATTATAACATATTTTTTCATGTTTAGGACTTCCACATATATTATCTTATTTAGATTTCATAATAACTTATTGAAAGAGATTGTATTTCCATTTTACAAATAAGGAAATGGAGGTTCAGGTGAGACAAGTAATCTGTCTATAGTTATAGAACTAGTAAGTGGTAGAGCTACCTGGTTTTCTATCTCCATGTTCAGAGATTCCTCTCAAACCCATTGTCATAAACAACAAAGAATTACCAATTGTCTAATACATGAAAAGGTAATGTGCCTGGCTCTATTTGCCTAACTGGTTACTTCCACCAACGCCGAGCAAAACAAAAATCAGAGCCAGCGGCCACACACCCCCTTGATCCGAGCCTGACCCCCTTGTACATACGTGATCCCTTTGAAATTCACTAACACGTAAAGCATCATGCCATCTGAAAGCACAAGATAGCTATTAATAATCCCTTGCATTGGTAAAGTCCCCTCCCTTCTGGAATGTTAGTTTTACAAAGGCTATCATAGAATTTCCCCCAGAACAGTTTTAATGATGTGCCCTGTTTCCTTATGTGAGAAAGACTCAAGAAGAATTATTGAAACTCATTAGTTGCTTCCAAAAAGAGAAATATATTGGTTGGCATAATGTCGACTGTTGATCCACAGGTTCAACCTGACTATTTATTCTACTTAGAAAAAGCACGAATGAGTTTGGGCCCACAAATTCAGGATCTGAAACCTTCTGGCCAAGGCATAAAGGAACTGGCATTCTTACTAGTGAAAATTCCAACCAACATGAAAAACACTCGCACAGAGGCCATCCTGTATTTCCTCAGAGATCCATGCCAGAGTATGCTGAGGGCTTTCAGGGTCATGCCATGGTAGCTCCTTCCACCATGATCTCCATAATTTTAATTATTTTTTTTCCCACTTTTTGGTCTTTTTACCCAAACTAGAAAGTTTCTCCATAAGGGAGCATGTGTCAGTGTCCTAAGTGTTTCTACTGGAGAATGGCAATGATAAGGCAAAGTGGGCACAATGCTGCCATGAAGTCTGAGTTGACTTTATCCTCCTCTTCTTCTCTCACAAACTAAACCCCAGAAACCATGCAAAAAAGGGGCTTGAGGCTTGGCTACAGGAGACACAAAAGTAGTGGGAGCAGCCAGGCAGTTGCCTCCTTCCAAGATTACACCCAGACTAATCTGAGACTACCATACCTTCTGCTGTGTCTACTCCTGATATCTATCTCTGTGAAAGGTATTGGAAAATTTCAATGAGCTATTAAAAGCATCATGGGTGTAGTCAGTAAAATGAACTTTTAACAACATAGGAAATTGTTTAGGCCATGATGGTAACTGACAAAGCAAAAATTACATGCATCTAAAAGATATTAGAAATACACCAAAATAGCTGTGTGTAGTGGCTCATGTTGTAGTTCCAGCAATTTCGGAGGCCAAGGCAAGAAGATTGCTTGGGGCCAGGAGTTTGACACCAGCTTGGGCAACAGAGGGAGACCTCATCTGTGCAAAAATTTTTTTTTAATTAGCTAGGCACAATGGCACACACCTGTAGTCCCAGCTACTCTGGAGGTTGAGGCAGGAATAACATTTGAACCTAGGAGTTTGAGGCTGCAGTGAGCTATGATAGAGCCACTGCATGACAGAGAGACCATGTTTCTTTACATATATATAATGTTTTTACATATAATTTAATATTTATATTATAAAATTTAAATTTAAATATAAAATATAAATTTATATAAATATATAAATCATATATTTATAATATATAAGGAATATGTGTAATTTTTATATATAATTTACATATATATAAAAATTAACACTTCTAGGTCATAAGAGTGTGAGAACAGTGAACTGCTACTTCCTGCCCTGATTGCTGTAAAGATTAATTGGAATATAAAGTGTCTGGTATAGTGAGTTCGTGTCAATAGCTGGCACACAAAAAAGGGCAACACTTAGGATTATACTTGTTATCCAGGTATTGAAAATTTCTCTCTGATTCGTTAGAGAAAACTGCTTAACATATTCTAACTCGGAAAAAAACTCACTTTTTATTTGAAATCAGAATGACAGTCTAAGTGGTTTAGAAGAGTTTTCTGCATTTGAGTTGGACCATTTAGTCCATCTGTAGCTAGATGCTCTGGGGGTTGACATACTCAGTTTCCATTCTACCTCCTGCCATGACATCTAACACACAAGACAGATGATTCATTCTTCATTTATTTTTCTGTCTTCATAAACTTAGAAAAAGGTAGGGAGCATACGAAAAAAATTCATGAGAATGATGTTAAGAGATAAGAAGGTAAAGGAGGAATGCATGAAAAACTGGGCAAGAGAAGGGAAGATGTAGTGGAATGTCTGGGCATTGGTGACCCTCTCCTGCAGCTCCACAAGGCAGAACCACAACTGGACACAAGGAGAAGTTTGGGAGCTTTTTTAGTTTTTCTCTTTTCTTACACAATAGAGTACAGGCTTCCTTGAATGTCACTGGGAACTTTTCTATGTGACCTCTGAGGTTCAGTCTCTATCAGCCCTGGGAAAATATCTAGTTTTATGCTCTGGCCCCTGATACCTCAAACCAAGTTTTCAGAATCTGGTTAATCTTTCGCCTCCTCTCATTACCTACACACAGAAATCAGATTAAGGAAGCAGATAGTCTTTATTCTAATTTGAGGTTTCTTACCTCCGACTGTCTTAGCAGGTGTAAGAAGAGGGTGCATATATTTGGAAGAGACAAAAACTTTATTTCAGTATATAAACATATTTAAGTATTTGTTCTAGAATATGTGTTTTGTTTTGTTTTTTTTCTCTCTACACTCTTCACTTAACAACTCTCCTTGATTGCATTAGAAAAACAAGGCCAGGCGCAGTGGCTCACACCTGTAATCCCAGCACTTGGGAGGGCTGAGGTGGGCAGATCATGAGATCAGGAGTTCAAGACCAGCCTGACCAACGTGGTGAAACCCTGTCTCTACGAAAAATACAAAAATTAGCTGGACATGGTGGCGCTCACCTATCATCCCAGCTACGCGGGAGGCTGAGGCAGGAGAATCACTTGAAACCAGGAGGCAGAGGTTGCAGTGAGCCGAGATCGCACCACTGCACTCCAGCCTGGGCAACAGAGCAAGACAAAAACAAAAGAAAAGAAAAACAAACAAACAACGACAAAAACCCATTGACTACCAGAGAATGAAGGTGCCAAACTCTTGGACGCTCAAATTCAAGAGCCTTAGTAGTAAGACAGAAAGATTTGGGGAGATATTTGCTGACTCATCTTAATTGCCCCTCTCACTAATATCAACCCCCTACCCCACCCCCACCCCTTCCCCCAGGCTAGAAAAAGACTTTGCAAGTTTGTCTTGTGTGTTAGATGTCATGGCAGGAGGTAGAATGGAAACTGAGTATGTCTTTCAACCCCCAGGGCAAAAGTAGAGAAATGAGTGTTAAGCAAAATAACTTTAGGTAGTGAAGATCTAAGAAAAGGTCCTCCACCATGCCCCTTAC
This sequence comes from Cacajao melanocephalus, assembly GCA_963573385.1. Lineage (NCBI taxonomy): Eukaryota > Metazoa > Chordata > Mammalia > Primates > Pitheciidae > Cacajao > Cacajao melanocephalus. The sequence continues at coordinate 1,544 of CAUYLG010012324.1, read as the reverse complement.
CTTGGGGTTAGCTCCAACTTGGGGAGATATGGTGGAGGCTCATGACAATGTTGGGAATCTATTAACATCTGGAATCCTGGGAGGCAGCCTCCTAGCAGATGTTTCCTAGACCTCAATGTTGTCACAGAAGTAAGGTAAAGATGGCTACATAGAGTGCCCTAGGTAAGGAAAGTCTGAAGCAGTCCCTCTAAATCTTTTGCAGCTTCCAGAGGGGCACGGAAAAACTAAAGTACCCATGGGCCCCAAAGAAGAACACATTATTTAGCTGACAAAGGGTTCAAGGAGACTTATAGTCATGACCATGAGACACAGAAGTGGAAAGTAGCATGGAATGTATATCCAGAGCCCAGGTGAGGACAAGGACATCCCTGCAGATGCCTAATGTGGGGTTGATGACACCCAAGAAGCACGAAGGACACAACTGAAGTGAAGACAGAAGCTGTCTCTGCCATTCACCCAGAAGTTAGCTCCCTCTGAAAAAGAGAAAAGAGAGAGAAGAAACAGAATACTCAAATTAATGAGTTTAAATCTGAAATCAATGAGAAAACTCAGAATTATCCCTAATGTCTTCCTCATCTGATGTGGTTTGGATTTGTGTCTGTGCCCAAATCTCATGTCGAATTGGAGGAGGGGTCTGGCGGGAGGTGACTGGATAAGTGGGGGCAGATTTCCTCCTTGCTATTCTCATGATAGTGAGTTCTCATGAGATGTGATGGTTGAAAGTGGGTGGCACTTCCCCCTTTGCTCTCTCTGTCCTGCTTGCCACGTTAAGATGCGTTTGCTTTCTCTTCACCTTCCGCCATGACTGTGTTTTCTGAGGCCTCCCAGTCATGCTTCCTGTTAATCCTGTGGAAGTGTGAATCAACTAAACCGCTTTTCTTCATAAATTATGCAGTCTCAGGTTGTTCTTTATAGCACTGTGAGAATGGACTAACATATCATCTCATTCCCCATTTCCAATGGTGACCAAAAAAAATTAAAATTGCACATAAACATTGAGAATCCAATCTGTACTAGATCTCATGCCAGTCACCTTTACATGTTCTTATTTAAGCCTTCCAGAAACCTGAGATGCAAATATTAAGTCTAATCATTTTTACAGATGAGGAATTTGAATCTCAAAGATGCCGTAGGCCAAGCATCTTTGGAACTTTGGTGGAACATGCCTATGATCCCAACATTCTGGGAGGCTGAGACAGGAGGACTGCTTGAGCCCAGGAGTTTGAGACCAGTCTGGGCAACAAAGTAAGACCCTGTCTCTACACAAAATAAAAAAATTAGCCACACATGGTGGTGTGTGCCTGTAATCCCAACTACTCAGGAGGCTGAGGTGGGAGAGTCACTTGAGCCCAGGAGTTTGAGGCTGCAGATGAGCTATGATCACAACACTGTACTCCAGCCTGGGAATCAAAGCCAGACCCTGTCTCAGAAAAAAAAAAAAAAAAAAAAAAGAGGAGAGGGGAGGGGAGGGGAGGGGAGGGGAAGGGAGGGGGGGGGAGGAGAGGGGAGGGGAGGGGGGGGGAGGGGAGGGGGGGGGAGGAGAG
>CAUYLG010012323.1:0-47631 GCA_963573385.1 Cacajao melanocephalus | reverse complement strand
ATTCTAGCCTGGGCAGTAGAACAAGAATCCTGTTCTCTCTCCCTCTTTTTCTTCCTCTTTCTTTCTCTCGTACATTCTTTTTTTTCTTTCTTTCACTCTCACTTTCTTTCCTCTCTTTTCCTTTCTTTCAAAAAAAAAATTGTTTTTGAAGTAATAGAAACTTCTTAGTGTGTTTTATAGGAATTTTGGTGAGATGGATGTAACTTACATGTCTGGTAAAAATCATCTTGAGGTGAAATTGCAAAATCATTATCATTTTATCCTTGTCACTTGCTTATATTTGAATATCAGGTGGTCGTTATGTTTATGTCTTGAAGTGGTGGTCCTTTACACGTATAAATAGTCAATATTTTCTTTACAGAAGAACAAAATCAATTTTCAACTGCATAATGAGTCAAAATGACCACAGAGAATAAAAGTATTTAGCTAAATTGTTAACTGATATTAACCACATGTTCATTCAACACTCACTGAGATACTTTCAAACTAGTCTGGTTTTGAAGGGGGAAATATTTACATAATTTTAAAGTTGTTAATTTTAATTGAAATTAAACCAGAAGTTATCAGCATCTTCAAGTTTATCATACCCATGAAACACTATCACAGCCCCTGAATAGTAACTATTGAGTGAGGGTATGACATTCACTTCACAGGCAAGGACATGTGTTTGAAACTTGGCTCTCCCACTACTAACCTATAGGGCCCTAGGTAGATTGCTGCTTCTCTAGGACTCTGTTTATTCGGAAGTAAAATGGGAATAAAAGCAGTCTCCTGGATTTCTTAAATTTTTTTTTTTTTTATAATTTTAACTCAAATATGTCAACACACAGAGCCCTGACTACACCTAGACAGGCATGGATCTCAACAATCGCTAAGCAGAATTTTAAAACTTGAATCATACCAAGGCACATAATCAAAAGGATGAAAATCAGTGATAAAGGATAGATCTAAAAAAACGGAAGAAAAAAATGGCATGTTACACGCATAGGAACAAAAAATTTCTACTGATTTCTCATCAGAAACAATGCAAATCAGAAAAAAAATTGAAAAACGTCTTTAACTTGCTGAAATTTGGTGGCTCACATCTGTAATCCCAGCACTTTGGGAAGCTGAGGAGGGGTGGATCCTCTGAGGTCAGCAGTTCAAGACCACACTGCCCAACATGGTGAAAACCTGTCTCTACTAAATATACAAAAAAATTAGCCAGGTGTGTTGGCTCACACCTGTAGTCTCAGCCACTCAGGAGACTGAGGCAAGAGAATCACTGGAACCCAGGAGGCAGAGGTTGCAGTGAGCTGAGATCACACCACTGCACTCCAGCCTGGGCAACAGAGCGAGACTCCATCTCAAAAAAGAAGAAAAAAGAAAAAAATAGTCAACCTAGAATTCTGTATCTAGGACAAAATCCTTCATAAAATGAAGATAAAATGAGGGCATTTTCAGATGAAAGAGAAAGCTGAGACAAGTTGTCACCAACAGAACTTCACTATAAGAAATGTTACAGGTAGCTATTCAAGCAGAAGGAAAATGACACCAGATGGAAACTTAGATCGGCACAAAGGAGTGGTAAGCATCACAAACAGTTAAATGCAGGTAAATATAAAAGACATTTTGAGAGCAGGGTCTTAGGGTCTGTCATTCACTGCTATATTTCCATCCCTGCTACAGAACCTATTTGTTGAATGAAATACAATGATCGATCCCACCTCAAATGCCAGGCATGTGAGAAGAAGATACCCACATTATTTCCAAAATGAAAATAATTTTATGGTGTTCTCTAATTATAGTAGTAATGTATGATCATGATAAATCTTCTGAAAATAGAGCAAATTGTTCAGAAGGAAACAAAAAGTCACATGTAATCTGATTGTCCACAGAAAATCACTGTTAATATTTTGGTATGTTCCTGCCCAGTTTCTCTCTCTCTCATTCTCTCTCTCTCTGCATATAGACAGATAGATATGAACATATTTGTAAATAGGTATAGATATATCAAAAATTGAATTCATAGTGTACAATCACCCTGTACTTAATATCCCTGTAACTAAATCTTTGCCCACATCCTGAATTATTCCCTAAGGATAAATTACTAGAGGCAGAATTGCTGGGTCAAGGCAAATGAACAGTCCTGCAGCTTAAGCTACAGGCTGACAATTACCTTCTAGAAAGACTAAACGATTTTTACTCTCCTGTGCTGAAAGGCAGTGCCCACCATTTGTACTCTCACAAATAGTGTGGCCATTCTTACCCATTTAAAAAGACTTGCCATTTGCTACTTAATGCATACAGGGCTTACAACCGAAATGATGGGTTGATGGGTGCAGCAAACCTCCATGGCGCATGTATACCTATGCAACAAACCTGCCTGTTCTGCACATGTATCCCAGAACTTAAAGTAAAATAAATAAATAAATATGACTTGCCATTTGATAGGCATTATTGCTTTCATTTACATTTCTCTGTTAATTAGTGAGAATGAACTATTTTTATGCCTGTGGGGCATTTAGAGCTTATCATTCTGATGCTCATTCTTATTCTGGGGCTCAGTGAAGCCAGACCCTTTCTCTCCACCAGCCCTGGCTCTGCGTCCTAGTTGCCTCCTGTACTCACTGACTTTGGGAAAGGGGTTAACTTTGCAAAGGCACCATTATATTGACTGTGAACAGAGGATACTGCTGCCCTCATAGGACTGGCATGATGATTAATAAAACGGCATGAGTGAGGAACTTATCCCAGCATCTGATGCTCTGTCCCAATACAAGTACAAGAAGAAAAATTAAGTTGGGGCTATAGACTCCTAGGATAAAGGACTTCATGTTCTGTCTCGAGTTTAATGAGACTGTCTCTAGGGTTTCCCAATCCCCTATGATTTGGGCTATTCATTTGAAATTGATTTTTTAAAATCAGGAAGTTCATCAAAATTCTTTACTACGAATGTTTACTAGTTTATCAAGCATCTCCATGGTCACCTTTGAACTACTAGCTAATGTGATGAATTTTAACAGTGAATTTTCTAAAGTTGCATTTGGGTATTTCTTCATTCATAAAACATTTATTATGCATCTGCTGTATACCAGGCACTATTCTAGGCTCTGGGGCTACAACAGCAAAAAAGACAAACGAAGTCTCTGCTCTCATGGAGCTCACACTTTAGTGGTGGAGAGAGGCAATAAATAGAAATAAACATAGAATGTCCATACAAAAGACAAGCATACATTTGGCATGTTTGAGGAATGGCAAGATTACTTTTGTGACTGGGAAGCCTTTGATGAGTTTTAAGTGAGGGAGTCACAATCTGATTATGTGTAAAAAAAAATCACTCTGGCTGCTGTGTAGGAAACAGGTTGGGGAAAGCCACAAGTGGAAGTAGGGATACCTATTATGAATCTGTTGCACTCACCTTGGTGAGAGCTGTTGGGGGATCTTGGCTCTGACCACAGAGCTAGCAGTGGAGGTAGCTTATGGGCATACAATCATATGTCACTTAACAAACTGGATACATTCTGAAAAATGCACTGTTAGGCAATTTTGTCATTATACAAACTTCATGGAGTGCACTTACACACACATAGGTGGGATACATGCCTAGCCTACCACACACCTCGGCTGTATGGTATAGCTTATTGCTCCTAGGCTACCCACCTGTATAGCATGTGGCTATGCTGAATACTGTAGACAATTGTAACACAAGAGTAATTATTTGTGTATCTAAACATAGAAAGGACACAGTAAAAATGCCATATTATGATTTTATGGGACCACCATCATATACGTGGTCCCCTGGTGATCAAAAGCATCATCGTTATATAGCACATGACAGTATATGGATATATTTTGAAAGTAAAAGCCCACAAGATTCACTGACAGATGGGCTATGAGGCATGAGAGAAATAGAGGAGTCACAGGTAGTAGAATAAAATTGTCACAGACTGAAATGAGGATTGCAGGAAGAGCAGGTTTTGGAAGGAAGATCAGGAATTTGGTTTGGGATGTGTTAAATTTCGGATGCCCTTTAGACATCCAGAAAGAGATGCTAAGTGGGCATCTGGATAGCTGCACGTGGAATAATCCTTGTTAAATATGTTTCATAATTCTTTTGATATTGTGCTGAATTCTGTTTGCTAAATACTCTGATCTAATTGGTCCAAGTCAAAGCCCAAGAATCTTCCATTTTTCTTATTGTATTTTTGCTTTTATCATTTTAAGTTGACATGTAATAATTGTGCATATTTATGGGGTACTGTGTGATATCTCAATATACGCATATACAATGTATAATGAGCCAATCAGGGTAATTAGCATATCCATCACCTTAAACACTTATCATTTCTTTGTTTTGGGAACATTCAAAATCCATTCTTCTCGCTATTTGAAAATGTCCAATGAACTGTTGTTAATTATAGTCACCCTATAGTGCTATTGAACACTAAAACTTGAGGAATCTTCATTTTAGAAGCACTCAGTAGTCTGAGTACAGTGGCTTATACTTGTAATCCCTTGTAAATTTAGACCATATACATGAAATTCATGAATCCCAAGGATGAAGAGAAAGTCCTACTAGCTTCCAATATGAAAATCAAAATTATCGACAGGGAAAGAAAATCAGATCAGAGTTAGACTTTTCATTTATAATATTAAACTTCAGAAAACAACAAAGCAATGTTTGCGTATTTCCAAGGGGAAATTATTGCATGCTAAATTCTATATCCACTCAAACCAGTGTTGTGAATGAAAGGTGCAGCCATTTTCAGATGTTAAACAACCCAAAAAGTACCTGAGCTGGGCATCTATGTTTTATTGTCCATACATTCCCTCCCAGATCCACCCTTCACCCTTCTGTAACCTGCTGACCACCTCAAAAGGCTGACTTCCATGAACTTCATCAGTGTTGTTCCCTTGACCTCTATTTCCAAATTGGGTTTAGCCAATTAGATACCCCAGCAGGGAAAAGGAGGAAGGACAAAGAATCAAGTCACGGTATTTATTCCCCTGACTCCATCCTTGCAAGGTCACCCCTGAGCTGACTGGTCCTTTGGCACTTTCGACACAAGTGACTTCATAAACTCTATATACAACTGGGTCCTGGGAAACACTCCCTCTACTAATCCCTTCAGGCCTAGGAGTGGTAACAGGTCAGCTGTTACTAAGTCCCAGGTTTTTGCACTTTTTAAATTATCCTCTTTCTCTCTTGTCCAATATGTTTCCTGTTGAGACCCTGTCTAGTATAATCACTGGTATCAGAAACAGCCCCAGGAAACAAATTCTCCTAATGGGATTCTGGATTTAGCTTTAACATGTTTTGGGGCAGTACAGGGAATAGTCTTCTCGCCAAGATGTAACAGTCCATGGTTACCCATGGTATTCAGTAAAATCATGATTACTCACATGATCACCATCCCAAAACTGGGATAAAGTGCAAGTGGAGGGCAATGTGATAGGAGATAAAGTGACTACGGCACTCGGTTGACATGGCAACAACAGTGATTGCAAAGACTGCAGTAGCACTTAAATCCATATTAAGGCTCTAGAAATCATAGCAGGAAAAAAACTTTAAAAATATGAACATGCAGTTGAGAGCACAACTAGATTCGGAATGATGGTATGTAGGGGGAAAAAATAACACAAGTAGAGCAGCAGAAGGCTTCCATTGCATCTTAGAACATTCTCTACCTCCTTAGGCAAGGGCAGATGTGACCAAAGGCCAGCTCAAAGTCTCATTGTAATGGTGGCAAAATTGCAGCACCAATGAAATGCTCAGCCCTTAAGTCTCTTAGGTTAAGATAAGGGCACCAATATGGAAGCGCTGGGATTCTGAAAAATGGAATGGACCTTGTGCATATCCCATACCCCAAGGAGTCAGAAAAGGAGCAGATGCTCCATAATCTGCAATTCATGGTATCAACATACATTTATGTCACTGGAGTAATCCCATTTGATCGTATTAGTCTTTGATTTTGCAGTTTGGGTGTGCAGGTGGCTAAGACATTGCCTTACTGGCTACTTCATATCAGACTCAACATGAAGTCCTCCTGGGGGTTCACATCTACTGCACTGTATTCGACTATGCAGTCCTTTCATTCCAAAACCTCCATCACACCTCACCAGCTCTCATATCCAGAAGCACAGTGTTTATTGTTAAATATTTTATTTTCTCCATTAAATGTACCTATTTAGCATATTACAGCCCATAGAGCAGATGTATTGTATGTATGTTCATTTTTCAAAACAAATGTTTTATTTGATTGCCTTTCTCCTCTGGTTGATAGGCAAAGAGTTTATTCTGTCTTGCTTTATTTAAAATGAACGTTTTAAAGGACATAGAGAAGCAACATTAGAAGTACAGATATTTTCTAAGGGGTGAGGGTACCCAAACAAAAATGATTCCATAATAAATATTTGTCAAAGTCATTTTTTTTTGAGAAATAGTCTCGTTCTGTCACCCAGGCTGGAGTGCAGTGGCACGATCTCAGCTCACCGCAACCTCCACCTCCTGGGTTCAAGTGATTCTTGTGCCTCAGCTTCCTGAGTAACTGGGATTACAGGTGTGCACCACCATGCCTAGCTAATTTTTGTATTTTTTGATAGAGACAACATTTCACCATGTTGGCCAGGCTGATCTCGAACTCCTGACCTTAGGTGATCCGTCCACCTTCAGTTCAAAAACTGCTGGGATTACAGGTGTGAGCCACCGTGCTCAGCCTGTCAAAGTCATTTTTATTGTGGTAAAATATATGTAACCTGAAATTAATGCCTTTAACCATTTTTAAGTGTTTAACTCAGTGGCATAGTACAAATTGTTGTGCAATCATCACCACAATTCATCTCCATAACTTTTACATCATCCCAAACTGGAAACTCTGTATTCATTAAACGACGACTTTCCATCTCTCCCTCCTCTTAGTCCCTGCCAACTGCCATTCTACTTTGTGTCTCTGTGAATTTAACTATATTCTACGTATCTCATATAGGTGTAATCCCATAATATTTATTCTGTTGTGTTTGGTATATTTCATTTATCATAATGTTTTCAAGGTTCATCCACATTGTAGTGTATCAAAATTCCATTCCTTTTTAAAGCTGAAAAATATTCCTAACCAACTGCCTCCAGGCCCATAACAAGAGTTGAATTCCAACATAGCCCAGAGGGAGAAGTACAAGGCCTGTTCAGAGAGAGACAGCTCGTATTCCAAAAGAGTTACAAGACCCCAGCAAAGACTAAATTCATTGCCATGAATGTATTCATCTAGTTCGCAATGTTTAATATGTTGCCTCAAGTCCCTAGGACCAGTGTTAAGAGAGACTGTCTAATCAAAGCCTTGACTTATGTAATGGCCTGTACATAATGAGGTTAAAATCTTGGAACTTCCTGAGTTACTATACAATGCAAGAGTTCAAAGACTCCAGTTGCTGGTATGTTGAATGGATCTATTATGTGCATCCTGGGGGGTTAAAACACTACTGATTACGGAAAATGATTTTAGAGAACACGTGGTTACTTATAATATCTAACACTAAATAAATAAATACAAATACATGAGACTCAAGAGACAGTCTGAAGGGTTTCAAAGAAGGAAGAGGGAGGGAAACCCTCAGAACTTGCATCAATAAGGGGGAAAATGAGAGGAGGAAAATCAGGATCCCGCAAACTAAAAGAAAATTTAAAAATCAAAAAGTCAGCCAGGAGCTTTGGCTCACGCCTGTAATTCCAACACTTTGAGAGGCCAAAGTGCGTGGATCACCTGAGATCAGGAGTTTGAGACCATCCTGGCCAACACTGTGAAACCCCATCTCTACTAAAAAACAAAATACAAAAATTAGCCGGACATGGTGGCGCGTGCCTGTAATCCCAGCTACTCAGGAGGCTGAGTCAGGAGAATTGCTTGAACCCAGGAAGTGGTTGCACTGAGTGAGATTGCGCCATTAACATTCCAGCCCAGGTGACAGCGTGAGACTCTGTCTCAAAAATAAAAAAATAAAAATAAAAATAAAAAAGTCAGTGGACTCTAGATATGTAACCCACAGAAATGAAGACATATAAAAACTTATACATAATTTTGTATAACTGCATTTTTCATAGTAGTCAAAAGGTAGAGACAACCCAAATGTCCATCAAAGGATGAATGGACAAAAGTGGTATTCTATATCATTACAATGGAATGTCATTTAACCATATAAAGGAATGAAGTATTGATCCATGCAGCAACATGGGCGGACCTTGAAAACATCACGCTAAGTAAAAGACACCAGACGCAAAATGCCACATATTGTGCCCTTCACTTTATGTGAAATATTCGGAATAGACAAATCCAAAGACAAAAAGCAGATTTGTGGTTTCCAGTGGCTGAGGGAGGGAGAATAAGAAGTGACTGCTTAAAAGGTACAGGGTTTCTTGGGTGAAGATTAAAATTTTCTGAAATCAATTGTGGTAATAATTACACAACTCTGTGAATATACTAAAAGCCATTGAATCATACACTTTAAATGGATGAATGATATGGTATGTGAATTCTATCTCAATAAAACTGTTACTTCCAAAGAAGTACTATTTACCTATCTCCATAACCTTACTGTGAACTCCTTGAGAGCAGGGACAGTGAACCAATCACCCTGGTATCCTTGTTGTTGGACAAATGGTATATTCTGTGTTCTTGAATAAATAACTGAATAAAAAGGATATCCTCATATTTTTTTAAAGAATATGGGGGCTGGGCATGATGGCTCATGCCTGTAACTCCAGCACTTTGGGAGGCCAAAGCAGGCAGATAATCTGAGGTCAGCAGTTTGACACCAGCCTGGCCAACATAGCAAAATGCCATCTCTACTAAAAATATAAAAATTAGCCAGGGGTGGTGGAACATAGCTGTAAACCCAGCTACTCAGGAGGCTGAGGCAGGAGAACCGCTTGAACCTGGGAGGTTGAGGTTGCAGTGAGCCGAGATTGCACCACTGCACTCCAGCCTGGGAGAGAGAGTGAGACTCCATCTCAAGAACAAAAGAACATGGGAAATCCTTCAGTCAGCTCTTATTTGGTATCAGAAGATTTACACCTAAGAGAAATGTGAAAAAGCTTTCAGTCTGCAGTCAAAAACACGGAAGTGTCAACTTATTCACACCAGAAGGTGGCCTCTTCAGCATGGTGGATGTATGGAAATTTTGTCAATAGTTTCCTTTTCTGACTCTTCTCTAACATTTTAAATTGCCTCTCCCCAGTTACCCAAACTTGAAACCTTTAGGTCTTATCTCCTGATTCCTTTATACACATTCCCAGCCATTCACAAAGCCTACATTTGAAATGTCTCCTGCCAATTACTGTTGTGACATCATGCTTCAATTCACCTCTGCTAGTTTGAATGTGTAAACACAATGATACATTTATCAGAAAAAGAATGATAAAGACTGAATGTTTATAGAGTTTATTGTTGTAAACAAACAAAAGAAACCAAAAAGATGTTTTTTAGAGAACCCACTAAATAATATTGAAGACGCTACATAGGAAACTTTGTGGGATTCAGTGAAAATTAATAGCTTTAATGCTTACCTTAGAAATAATAAGAGCTGAAAAATCGATAACATGAGTGTCCAACTTAAGAAACTAGAAAAGGAAAAATAAAATAAGCCAAAAAAACTAGAAGAAAGGGAAAAAAGAAAACAAAGACATAATAGGAGCGATTAGCAAAGTCAAAAGACAGAGAAAGCCAAACAAAATAGATCTCTGGCAAGATTAATCAACAGAAAAAAGGCACAAATAAATAATATTATTAGTGAAAACAAGGATATAATTACAGATAAGGCAGGCATTAAATGTAGTAAGAGAATGTGTTCAACAACTTTATATCAATAAATTTGAATATTTAGGTGAAATGGACAAATTCATAGAAAATGTACCACTTATTTAACTGACTCATGAAACAGTAGGAAGCCTGATTGTCATTGTATTAGTCATCTATTGCCAAAATAATGCTATATAACAAGCAACCTTCAAAAAAATCAATAGTCTACAACAAGAATGCAGTGTCATACTGAAGGATCTATAGATCAACTACAGTTTTAATGATCTAGGTTGAACTCATCCAACTGCCTCTGCTGCAGGCTGTGGGTTGGCTTGGCTTATTTCCAGGTTAGTTGGGCTCAGGTATATTCAATAGGTGGTCATTCTGGGGCAAGGTGAAAGGGCAGTGGCTACCTGGGAAAAGCTTTTCTCACTGAGGGTCAGTGGTATGCAAGAAGGCAAGCCTAACAAAGGTAGCATATTTCAAGCCTCTGTTGGCATCATGTTTACTAGAGCAAATTACATGGCAAGTTCAAAATCAAGGAGCAGAGAAATATATTCCTCCTGCTATTAAGCCATTGCAAGGATGTAGATGTATAATTCTGTTATAAAGAAGTGACTAATCAAGACCAAACATTCAGTCTGACATAGTACTATAACTACCAAATAAATTGAGGCAGTGGTTTTAAAATCCTCCTGTGAAGAAAACACTAGGCCCAGATGATTTTAGGGGAATATTCTACCAGACTAACAAGAAACAAATTATTCTACTCTTATTCAAACTGTTGCAAGACACAGAAAAAGAGAAAATATTCTCCAAAAAACTCTCATGAAGTGAGTATAACCTTGTTGCCAAAACCAAATAATGACATAAGAATGAAAATGTCAAGCCTATTTTATGACAAAAAAAAATCTAAACAAAATACTACAAAAATGAAGTCTAGCAGTTTATAAGGAAGACAATATACCTTAACCAATTTAAGTTTCAGGAATATGGGGATGTTTTAATATTAGAAAATGTACTTAAATTGTTATTCAACATATTAATAGGTCAAAAAAGAAATATCCTATGATCACCTTAATAGATACAGAAAATGTATTGATATAATTCAACATCCATTTGTATTTTTTAAAAGCCATAATAAACTGCAAACAAAAGGAAACTTTCTTAATGCAATAAAGGTATTTACAAAAATGTCTAAAGCAAATATCATTCCAAATATGGGAAAGTTAGAAGCATCTCCTTTAAATCAGAAGCAAGACAGTAATTCCAAACTTACCACATCTATTTAACACTATACTTGATTGAGTTCCTAGCTAGGAGAACAAGATTTTTTAAAAAAAGAACTATAATGGAAAGAATAGGAAAAGAATAATCAAACTGTCCTTATTTGCAGATGATATAATTGCCTACATATAAAACCGCAGAGTACAGAAAATTGTGAGGGGGAAAAGGTTTCAGCAAAGTGACAGAATATGAAATTGTGACATAGAAAACAATTACATTTTCATACATAAGCAACAAACAATTAGAACATGTTTTCTTAAATTAAAAAAACACCATTTATAATATAAATAAATCCATAAAATACTGAGGACTAAGTCTAACAAAAGATGTACATAATTCATATGTAGAAATTTATGAAACTTTATTCTGAAAGGCATTATGAAAATCTAAAAAACTTGATACATAGCCCATGTTCATGGTTAGAAATACACAATATAATAAGGATTTCAATTCTTTCAAAATTGATCTACAGATCCCATGACGATACTAACCAAAATTCTACATTTTCCATGGAGCCTGACAATTGGCTCTAAAATGTGTAAAGAAGAGCAAATTGCCACAAATAAAAGACATTTCTGAATAAAAAGAATAAGAGCTGGGCATAGTGGCTCATGCTTGTAATTCCAACAGTTTGGGAGGCCAGGTGGGAGGATCAATTTAGCCTAGGAGTTTGAGACCAGCCAGGGCAACATGACGAGACCCTATGGCTACAAAAAATTAGCTGGGTGTGGTGACATGTGCTGTCGTCCCAGCTACTAGGGAGGCTGATGTGAGAGGAAGTCAAGGATGCAGTGAGCAGTGATCACACCACTGCACTCCAGCCTGGGTAGCAGAACAAGACCTTATCTCAAAAAAAAAAAAAAAATAAGGCAGGAGGACCTTCTCTATAAGGTATCAAGTCTCACTATAACCAAATATCTAGGAGTAAATTTAACCAAGGAAGTGAAAGATCATACTGAAAACTATAAAACACTGATGAAAGAAATTAAAGATGCCACAAATAAATAGAAAGATATCTTGTATTCATGGACTGGAAGAATTAATATTGTTAATACATCCATACTGTCCAAAGTAATCTATAGATTCGCCACAATCCCTCTTAGAATTCCAATGTCATTGTCCACAGAAATAGAAAAAAACTATTTTAAAATTCATATGGAACCAAAAAAAAAAAAAAAAAAACTTGAATAGCCAAGGCAATCCTAAGCAAAAAGAACAAAGCTGAAGGCATTACGCTACCTGACTTTAAAACATACTACAGGCTGGGCATGGTAGCTCACTCCTGTAATCTCAGCACTTTGGGAGGCTGAGGTGAGTACATCATCTGAGGTCGGGAGTTCAAGACCAGCCTGGCCAACATACAGAAACCCCGTCTTTATTAAAAATACGAAATCAGAAAGCACGTGGGGGAAGGGGTGGCTGTGGGTGCAGCTTCAGCAGACTTAAATGTTCCTGCCTACTGGCTCTAAGGAGAGCAGTGGATCTCCTAGCACAGTGCTTGAGCTTTGCTCTGGGACAGACTGCCTCCTCAAGTGGGTCCCTGACCCTCATGCCTCCTGACTTGGAGATACCTCCCAGCAGGAGTTGACAAACAAACAGACGCCTCATACAGAAGAGCCCAAGCTGGCATCTGATGAGTGTCCCTCTGGGACAAAGCTTCCAGAGGAAAAAACAGGCAGCAATCTTTGCTGTTCTGCAGCCTCTGCTACTGATACCCAGGCAAGCAGGATCTGGAGTGGACCTCCAGCAAACTCCAGCAGACCTGCAGCAGAGGAACCTCACTGTGAGAAGGAAAACTTACAAACAGGAAGTAATAGGCTCAACATCAACAAAAAGGACATCCACACAGAAAACCCATCTGAAGGTCACCAACGTCAAAGACCAAAAGTAGATAAATCCACAAAGATATGGAAAACCCAGTGCAAACAGGCTGAAAATTCCAAAAACCAGAATGCCTTTTATCCACCATGATCGAGTCAGCTTAATCTCTGGGATGCAAGCCTGGTTCAACATACGCAAATCAATAAACATGATCCATAACATAAATAGAACCAATGACAAAAACCACATGGTTATCTCAATAGATGCAGAAAAGGCCTTCTATAAAATTCAACACCCCTTCATGCTAAAAACTCTCAATAAACTAGATATCAATGGAATGTATCTCAAAATAATAAGAGCTATTTATGACAAACCCACATCCAATATCATACTGAGTAGGCAAAAGCTGGAAGCATTCCCTTTGAATACTGGCACAAGACAAGGATGCCTTCTCTCACCACTCCTATTCAGCATAGTATTGGAAGTTCTGGCTAGGTCAGTCAGGCAAGAGAAAAAAATAAAGGGTATTCAGATAGGAAGAGAGGAAGTCAAATTGTCTCTGAGATGACATGATTTTCTGTTTAGCAAACCCCATCGTCTCAGCCCAAAATCTCCTTAGGCTGATAAGCAATTTCAGCAAAGTCTCAGGATACACAATCAATGTGCAAACACCACAAGCATTCCTATACACCAATAATGGATAAACAGAGAGCCAAATCATGAGTGGACTCCCATTCACAATAGGAGTTCTACAAAGAGAATAAAATACCTAGGAACACAACTCACAAGGGATGTAAAGGACCTCTCCAAGGAGAACTACAAACCACTGCTCAAGGAAATAAGACAGCATGGAAAAACATTCCATGCTCATGAATAGGAAGACTCAATATTGTGAAAATGGTCATACTGCCCAAAGTAATTTATAGATTCAGTGCTATCCCCATCAAGCTACCATTGACTTTCTTCACAGAATTAGAAAAAAACTACTTTAAATTTCATTTGGAACCAAAAAATAGCCCACATAGGCAAGACAATCCTAAGTGAAAAGAACAAAGCTGGAGGCATCACACTACCTGACTTCAAACTATACTGCAAGGCTACAGTAACCAAAACAGCAATGATACTGGTACCAAAACAGATATATAGACCAATGGAACAGATCAGAGATTTCAGAAACAACACCACACATCTACAAAAATCTGATCTTTGACAAACCTGACAAAAACAAGCAATGGGGAAAGGATTCCCTATTTAATAGGCAAAAGAAACTATCAGAGTGAACAGGCAACCCACAGAATGGGAGAAAATTTTTGCAATCTATCCATCTTACAAAGGGCTAATATCCAGAATCTACAAGAAACTTAAACAAATTTACGAGAAAAGAAAACAACCCCATCAAAAAGTGGGCGAAGGATATGAACAGACACTTCTCAAAAGGGGACATTTATGCGGCCAACAAACATATGAAATAAAGCTCATCATCACTGGTTATTAGAGAAATGCAAATCAAAACCACAGTGAGATATCATCTCACACCAGTTAGAATGGTGATCATTAGAAAGCCAGGAAGCAACAGATGCTGGAGAGGAAGTAGAGAAATGGGAATGCTTTTACAATGTCGATGGGAGTGTAAATTAGTTCAACCATTGTGAAAGACAGTGTGGTGATTCCTCAAGTATCTAGAACCAGAAATACCATATGACCCAGCAATTCCATTACTGGCTATATACTCAAAAGATTATAAATCATTCTACTATAAAGACACATACACATGTATGTTTATTGCAGCACTGTTCACAATAGCAGAGATTTGGAACCAACCCAAATGCCCATCAATGATAGACTGGATAAAGAAAATGTGGCACATAACAGCATGGCATACTGTGCAGCCATAAAAAGGATGAGTTCGTGTCCTTTGCAGGAACATGGATGAAGCTGGAAACCATCATTCTCAGGAAACTAACACAGGAACAGAAAACCAAACACCGTATGTTTTCACTCATAAGTGGGAGTTGAACCATGAGAACACATGGACACAGGGAGGGGAACACTATACACTGGGGCCTGTCAGTAGGTAGGGGGATAGGGGAGGGATAGCATTACAAGAAATACCTAATGTAGATGACGGGTTGATGGGTGTAGCAAACCACCATGGCATATGTATATCTATATAACAAACCTGCACCTTCTGCACATGTATCCCAGAATTTAAAGTATAATTTAAAAAAAATAACCTCCTTGCTATGCCCAATGTCTATGTCATTCTTATCCAAAGTGACAAGTTTAAGTTAAACTTGAGAGGATGAAATACATAGGGATGCCTAGATAGCCTACCTACTGTCATTCAGCAGATTGTGCCTTTTAAAAAACCAACTTCAATAGAAACCAGCAAGAAACAGATACATCACATATGTCAGATATATGTGGTCACAACTGTTTTTTCTCCTTCCTGGCTAATCACTCCCGTTGTGTTGATACCATGCTGCTGCTTTAGATCAATGAATAAAAGAAAGCACTGAGGTGCCATAAAAGTTGTTTTTCCTGTTTTCAATCTGGAAGAAATTCAGTATCTTATTCATTTTTAAAACTATTTTAATATATCTTTTATTTAACCCAATACATCAAAAATATTATTTCAACATGGTTATAAAAATTAATAAGATATTTTATGCTAAGCATTCAAAATTCAGAGTGTACTTTACATTTAAGGCCCATCTCAAATCAGACTGACCTGATTAGTCTGAATGTTCAGTAGCCGTATGTTGCTAGTGGCTACCATATTAGACAACACAGTTCCAGAAAGATTGGCTTAGGAAAGCTCTGGTTGTTGATATTTATAGGTCTCTTTTTTGGGGCTGGTCAAATTCCCCGGAAAATTATCTTTCAATCTCCTGCCTTAGGGGTAAAAGCCTGGGTACCATTGTTCTGAGATTTAAGTATGGGAAAGAGCAGAAGCCCCACCATATTGTCTTTCACTTAAGCCCCTGTTTTCATCGTTGTACCCATTCTCTGTTATGCATGGTGACTCCAGTCACACTCCCTGTGGTTGGCACAACCCCTCCAGTCTTCCTCCTTAGGGAAGTAGGGAGAGAAACAGGTGGGAGAGGCAGTTCCCAGGCTATGTGTGATGGGCAAGAACTCTGGGAACTGATTAGCAGTTATTCGTTATTCTTTCAATGTTCTTTTAATAGCCCTTATTGCCACTTTCACAGATTTACAGTGCCATGAATTCCTGACCCTTTCTATAATCTCAGTTTAGATTTTACCATTTCTCCCCCCTTTTAAATCAGTCCCTGGCATTTTAAGGCAGCTTCTACAATTAAATTCTGTGATAATCTCCTCTGTTACTTTTGTTCATACTCCTGTCCCCGAAAAATAAAAATAAAAAATTAGCCAGGTGTGGTGACACATGCCTGTAATCCCAGCTACTTGGGAGGCTAAGACAGGAGAATCACTTGAACCTGGGAAGCGGAGGTTGCGATGAGCCGAGATCATGCCATTGCACTCCAGCCTGGGCAACAAGAGAGAAATTCTGTCTCAATAAATAAATAAATAAATAAACAAACAAACAAACTACAAAGGTATAGTAATCAAAACAACATGATACTGGCATAAAACCAGACACACAGACCAACTGAATAGTATAGACAGCCCAGGAATAAACCCATACATCTACAATTAATTGATTTATGCAAATGTGCCAAGAACACACATTGGGGGAAGAACAGTCTCTTGAGTAAATGGAATTGGGGAAGTTAGATGTCTACATGCAGAAGAATGAAAACTCTTATTTCACCACTTGTATAAAATTAACTCAAACTCGATTAAAAACTTAAGACTTTCAACTATAAAACTGCTAGAAAAAAACATAGGGGGAAGCTCCATGACATTAATCTGGGCAGAAATTTATTAGATGTGAACCTAAAAACAAAAGTAACTAAAGCAAAAATAGACCAATGGAATTGCATCAAACTAAAAAATTTCTACACAGCAAATTAAACAATTTAAATAGAATGAAGTGACAATCCATGGATTGGGATAAAATATTTGCAAACCATACATCAAGGGGCTAATACCCAAAATATACAAGGAACTCAAACTACTCAATAACAAGCAATAACCCAATTTAAAAATGGGCGAAGGGCTTGAATAGACATTACTCAAAAAAAAAAAAAAAAAGAAAAAGAAAGAAAGAAAAAGCACACAAAATGGCCAACAGATATTTTGAAACAATGCTCAACATCTCTAATCATCAAAGAAATGCAGATTAAAACTACAATGAAATATTGCCTCACATCTGTAGATTGGCTATGATCAAAAAGACAAAAATAGCAAATGTTGGCAAGGGTGTGGAGAAAAGAGAACCCTCATACACTGTCAATGAGAATGTAAATTAGCACAGCCATTTTGAAAAACAGTATGGAGTTTCCACAAAAAAACTAAAAATAGAACGACCATATGATCCAGCAATCCCACTACTGGGAATTTATCCAAAAGAAATGGAATTAGTATGCTGAAGGGATGTCTGCATTCCCATGTTCACTGCAGCATTACTCACAATAGCCAAGATATAGAATCAACCTGTGCCCATCAATGAATGAAAGGATAAAGAAAATGTGACAGATATACCCAATAGACTACTACTCAGCCTTAAGAAAAAAAAAGAAGAGGGAAAAGTGTGGATGGGTAAATGGGAGCTGTTGGTCAATGGGTACAAAGTTACACTTAAGATAAACATGCTCTGGTTTTCTATTGCACAGCAAGGTAACTATAGTCAATAATATAGTGTGTATTTCCAAATACCCTAAAGAGGATTTTAAATGTTCTGACTACATGATATGATAAATATTTGAAGTAATGGATATGATAGTTACTCTGATTTCATAATTTTACAATGTATACATGTATCAAATTATCACTGTGTACCCTTTAAATATAATTATTACTTATCAATTAAAAATAAAATAAAACTTTAAAAACCCGAATGGAACTAGTGCATGGACAAATAGATGTAAATAATCCAATGGAACAAAAAAAAAGAGACGAGTAACTGATTTAGACACAAAGTTTATGCATATTTGCCATATGAGAGAGGGGGCATGATGGAGCAGTAGGAGAAAAGGAATTATTCAATTAGTGGAGCTGGAAAAAAATGATTATCCACATGAAAAGATTAAATTTGAGCACTACCTGACATTATACACAATTAACTTCATATGGATTTAAAATTTGAATACCAAAGCTGACTGCAGCTCGCAACTTTAATCCCAGCTACTTGGGAGGCTGAGGTGGGATGATCACTTGAGTCTAAGAGTTTGAGACCAGCCTAGGAAACAAAATGACAACAATCGATCTGTAAAAAGTAAAAATACATAAGAGAAAGAATTTGAAGGGCTGGGCACGGTGGCTCACACCTGTAATCCCAGCAATTTGGGAGGCCAAGGCGGGTGGATCATGAGGTCAGGAGTTCAAGACCAGTCTGTTCAACATGGTGAAACCTTGTCTCAACTGAAAATACAAAAAATTAGCCAGGAATGGTGACGTGTGCCTGTAATTGCAGCTACTTAGGAGGCTGAGGCAGGAGAATTGCTTGAACCCTGGAGTGGAGGTTGCAGTGAGCCGAGATCATGCCACTGTACTCCAGCCTGGGTAATAGAGTGAGACTCTGTCTAAGAAAAAAAAAAAAAGAGAAAGAAGAAAGAAAAGAAAGAAAGAAAGAAGAAAGAAAGAAAGAAAGAAAGAAAGAAAGAAAGAAAGAAAGAAAGAAAGAGAGAGAAAGAAAGAAAGAAAGAGAATTTGAATATCAAAAATGTTTAAACTTTTAGATTGAACTAAAGGTTAATGTATTTTTCTCTTGGAGTGGGGAAGTATTTGGTATGCATCAAGATATCACTCAGCAGGAGCAGAGACATGCTGGCCTAGCAGGAGCTGGAACTATGGAAAATATTGGCCACTGCCAGAGATGCTATTTGAAGCAGAGAAAAAGAGAGAAAATATCCTGGCTTTTCCCTACTCTTGCTCTTTAATATCATGCCAGTTCATCCCATTGGCCAAACCTAACTGGCAGCCAATGAGCATCTAAAGGATGCTAGCCCTAGTGATTCAAAGTAGAGCAGGAGGACAGAGAGTGAATCTGAGAACAAACAGGCAAATGATCAGCACAGATTTCTTAAATTAGTTACAAAAGTGCTGACTATAAAAGAAAAGTTTTTTTTTTCAAAAGAAAGAAAAAGAGAGAAAAGAAGAAAGAGTGAAAGAAAGAAAAAAAAGAATGTAAGAGAGAAAGAAAGAGGAAGAGAAAGAGGGAGAGAGAACGGGATTCTTGATCTATTGCCCAGGCTAGAATGCAGTCTAAAAATGGGTATTAAAAACCTCTTTTATACCAGTAATTGTGCTTAACAATGGAGACAGGAAGGAATAAGGGATGAAAATAACAAACAAGCAGTCAACCAATATTTTATTTAAAGCTGTGAAATGCTATGCAATTGCTGAGGAGTGATTTACTTCCAATTATGTGGTCACTTTTAAAATAGGTGTCATGTGATACTGAGAAAAATGTATGTTTTGTGGATTTGGGAGATAGAAAATTAACAAGGATATCCAGGACTTGAACTCAGACCTGGAACAAGTAAACTTAACCAATATTAACTGTACTCTTGATCGTGGTGGCATTTCAAGAAGGATGTCAGTGGCACAGGCCTGGAGGGAGAACAGCAATGGCCTTCCTCCTACCTGTGCATGCTCACTGTGCTCACCTTATCTAGGTGCTGCCTGTTTGTTTGTTATCAGGCCATCAGGCGATCTGTGGATCTTCGAGGCACATGACACCTGGGGCAATGAACTTCACTTTATACCACCCCTTGCTTTGTCTCAAGATCCACCCCTTTATCCTATTCCTCAGGGGTCTGTTCAGTTATTCTGAGAAATGTTGTCCTTCAAAGAAAAAATTGCTGGCATCCCAATGTCATCTGTACCTATTGGTGGGGACTGAGCATCTTTGCAGAAACATGCCATCTCAAAAGAAAGAAAAAGTTATGTAACCTCTCTGATCCTTACTTTCCTCATTTACACATTAGATATAATATAGCCACCATTTCATGGAGTGATTGTAGGAAATGAGTTAATATGCATAATTTGGAGCAATAACAAGTATATTATACATTCGTAATAATTATTAGCTCTTATTATCAAATCTATTAGGGTCTCTAAATACTAGCAGAGTGTAGTATGTGCTCAACAAATACAAGTTACAGCTCAGAGAAACACAGGTCCTCTCTGTGTGGGCCACACAATGGATTAGAGATTGCTTTTACAAAAACCCTGCAATGAAGTAATACAATAAGCGAAAAATAATAATACAGAACCAAAGTTCCTTTGTGGGGCAGTAGCTGCTTTGATTGGGCCATGGTTTTGTCTATAGTCTTGAAAATCTTCCACTGTTCCTTCATGCCTTTCTTTAATATTACCTCTCATACTTATGTATGTATTTTACAGGTGAGCCTATAAGATTGCTTTGATTTTTATTAGGTAAGATGTTATCCCTCAGCCTGGAAACATTTGGGTCATCTGTTTTATACATAGCTAATACAGACTGGTAATTTTCATGCAGAGTATAGTATAATGCTTTCTCCAATTCATCATTAGCAGCAATTTAAAAAAAGTTACCATTTTCATCATTGTCATCCAGCAACAACTGAGCTCCCTATCATGATCTCCTCCTGCCATGTGTGTGTAGCTAGCCTGAGAAGATCAACAGCTATCAAGGAGGCATTGGCGAGTATAAACGATCATTAATTAATCATGTCCCCGCTCTGCTAGACTCCTGACTGATATATTGAAACAAAGTTTCTTGCTGAAGAATAAATACTATGAATGACACCGAGTTATTTAATAATAGAAGACTCCATGAAAGCACAAGACATATACATGGTTGATGAGCATTCAGAGTTGCTCGTCTCAACCAGGGATCGCATTTAAACTTCAGTGAATAATTTATTCTGGAACTCTCACTGAGCAGTAAATGGCCTCCATATTTCGTAGAGACTTTCTTCTCTTAGAAGTTCGTAAGAACACTCTGTGTGCTCAGTATTTTAGAAGACGATGGTTTTTTATTACTTTATGCCCTTTATACTTAGCAGTCCAGCAGTTTTCACCCACAGCCAGCATTGTTGGGATATCATTTTGTTTCCATGGCGTTACCCTGATGAACCGCCTGGGCAGTGCAGGAGTGGAAGTAAATTAACTATCAAGAGCAAATGGAAGATTCACTTCATCGCTTACCAGAGACTATATATCATCAGCATTTTCTTGATTTAACGTTTGTCGGGGTCTTGTTTCTAATACATTTTTTAAAAATGAATATACAGTAACATACTGTCTGGCATCATGAAGAAATGAGTTGTATCATTGACAATAATAAATTATTTTTCTAACTACAAGAACAATCAAAAATTTTCAAAAAAAGAGCAAAGGTGAAAATAAAATTTACCTGTAATACTATAATTATAGCAACTGAGACCACACTCTTAGCCATCCCATTGTAAACTGGTTTAGTTGTTTTGCTTCTCTGCAGGCTATATATATGCATACATGTGCATATGATATACATAGAAACTTGACATGCATTCTGTTTTATAACATGCTTTGTGATTAATAAGTCATAATTACTTCTGTATGTCATTCAATATTTTTCTACCTTAAACATTTTGAAGAATACATAGAATTTTGTCTTTGGAGCTATTCTAACTTATTTAATCAATAACATATGGTAAAATATTTATGGTTTTTAATTTTAAATGGTTTTAAATTGCATAATAATCAATTACTGAGAACCACCTTGGTACATCTCTATACATAATCCGAATATTTCCTTAAATGAAATTCTTACAAGTGAGATTGCTGTATTGAAGAGAAAGTACATTTTTAAGTCTTTTAATACATATTGCAAAATCACTTTCCAGAAAGATTGTGGTGATTTACACTCAAGCTAGCAAGTTCCATTTCCTCGAGTCCTCTCCAAAACTAGCTGTATAATTTACTATGTGTTTCTTGGCAAATTGTAAAATATTTTTATATCTTAATGCCATTCTAAATTCTATTTTCTTTATTACCAGTGATGTTAATTTTATATCTAATGTATGTTCCCTTTACTTTTTTATTGTTTCAGGGGGAATCTCTTTCTAAAATATTGTGTACATGTATTAGTTACCTATTTTTATATAACAAATGACCACAAACTTACTGGCTCAAAACAACACAAATTCATCTTACAGTTTCTGTAGGTAGGACTCTGATTGGCTTAGCTGGTCCTCCTTGTCAGAGTCTCTCACAGGCTGCAACCAACGTGTCAGCCAGGGCTGGAGTCTCCAAAAGCAACACTTTTGTTAATTAAAAAAGAGGAAAAATGTGATATTAGGCAGATAACTACTTTTCTACCATATCACCAGTTACTATCAGAACAAAAACTCAGGGTTCTTAAATTACAGTTCTTTCTGTGACAACAGAGACATCGAGAATCTTTGAATATAAAAATCCTCATTGGATATATTTGGAATAAAGTAGCGAGGATTTAAAGATGATGTGTCTTCTCTTTCAGCTATTCTGCTGGAGAGCATCATGTGTTTAACAGAAGAAGATCTGTTTCAAACTCCAGGTCTCCAACCCAATAGTGCGACTGGGGCCATGTTATCATTTATTCTTTGTGATGGTCAAAGTTGGTACCTGTGAAATAGAGATACCAGCGATGAAAGGAGTCTTTAGCTTCCCCTACAACAAATAAACATGCAATCGATATAAAAACAGTGCACTTCCTTGGTAAACCTGGCTTCAGAAAAAAACTCTATTTCCCCTTTCCGAGAAGATTCACCCCTGACAGAGACTTCCCTTATACAGATATGCTGAAGCTGCCACTGGAAAGTTCCCTTAGGTATTATTTGTGTTATTTGTGTAGGCTCCTGGAAACTTCTTTTCTAAAAGATTCCTTTTACAGATTCTTCTACACACACACACACACACACGCACGCACACACACGCATACACACACTCAACTCCTCCCCAGGAACAAAGAGAGTCTAGATGTTGGGAATCCAGGCCTGGTTGCCTCCTGAGAGTAGAGGAGGGAGGAGACAGGGAAGAGCTACCCTTGATACATTTCTGGAAGGTTAATAGCAGTACAAAACAAGACAAAGTTTAATTACCTATCTAGCAAACACGCCAAGTTACATAATGAATAAGATGCCTTGTAATTATTGCATAACCAAATCACAGTAGCTTTGTTAGGCAGGTCATTCTCTCCCAGAGAGAAAGAAAGTTACTAGAAGAGGCAAGAAAACTAACAGTATCAAGAGGTGACAATGGAAAAGTGAGGAAAAGGCAGACCCGGAGAAAGCAGTCCTAGGCTTCCCAGCTTGGATTTATTTTGTGGGAAACAAAATATATGCTTATAAGTTGACACCACTGCTTATCGTGTTTCTTCTAATATTCAGCCAAATCTTAACTAATAAATTGTATAATTTGTGAATTCATACCTCTGTCCCTAAGATTTATACCTGTAACATACATTCCTATGAGAGGTTGGAGGAGGAATTAGCATTATGACTAGGTGATTTAAAGAGTCCTCCTAACCCTATTATTTTCTTGTTCTATTTAAATTCCAATTTCCTTACCTATTCCAAAGCCTTAGAATATTGGCTCATAAGTCTTTCATTGGCCCCCAAATGTCTAAGTTTTAGTATGAGTCACATCACTAAAAACACAAGGAGAGATCTACTCCTTTAAAGTATTTCTTCATTAGGTGTCTTATGATCTCTCTACCCATCTGTGTATTTACCTGTGTATATCCATTTATATTTTACCTTGCTGAATAAATTTAATTATTAGCATAACAAAGCCTCATTAAATTAGATTTTACTACTAAAATTGTGTGGCAATTAGGATAGAGGCTAGATCAAAAATTGAGTCAATTGATCAGCTGGTTCTTTTCTCAGAAGAAAAGGGGACTCTGCCAGATATCAAAACAACCAATACCACCAACCACCCTCGAAACATAGAAGCTATCAGCCCTCTGGTATTTATTATTATTTCAGTTTGTAGTGGTCTCACAAGAGACACAGTTGCAGTATTATTAATATCATTATTAGTATCATTATTAATATTAGTATTTGAGATGGAGTCTTGCTCTCGTCGCTCAGGCTGAAGGGCAGTGGTGCGATCTTAGCTCACTTAGCTCACTGCAACCTCTGCCTCCCTGGTTCAAGTGATTCTCCTGCCTCAGCTTCCTGAGTAGCTGGGATTACAGGTGCCTGCCACCATGCTTGGCTAATTTTTGTACTTTTTTTTAAAAAAGAGGGTTTTGCCATGTTGGCCAGGCTGGTCTCAAAGTCCTGACCTCAGGTAATCCACCCACCTCAGTCTCCCAGAGTGCTGGGATTACAGGTGTGAGTTGCACTATTATTAGTTCAAGGTGATGACAGATATTGTGGTATCTTTAAGTTGCATACACAGAGATTGTCTATGGAAACAATAAACAATTGCAAGTGTGTTGTGTCTGCACATGCGCCTATGCTAACACTCACTTCTACTCTCTGTGTTATTCACAAGAGCTCAGTGACCCAATTTGATCAGGGTGTGCACATGGTGGGCACCTTCTATATGATGTGCAGTATGTAGATGAGGTTTGGAGGGTTTTTGCCTGTCTTTCCTCAATTTGGAATACTTTGGAGGGTCTTCTGTGACCTAGGACTTCCACGGGTTTCATTGAGACTTCTGGGGCCAACACATCACCATTCAAATTCTTTCTCTGCTCAATCTGTTTTTCTCTGTCCTCTCCCACAGGGGTTGATCCTGAGACCACATCAAAGAAACTTCCTGCAAACAAAACTACATCTCAGAGTGTCTCTCCTGGGGACCCAAACTGTGACAACTTTTAAACATTGCTTTACTCTGTACCCTCTGGAGTCTAATTTCTATCAAGACACCTACACTTTCTCCTCTTACTACCAGCTCCCCATCATCCAGCCTGTTCTTGCAGGTCTGTTTTATGGTGCAGCCAACCATGCATAGGATGCACGTGTGCAGCTGTGCTGTGCTTTGTGACATGCACAAGCAGCTGAATTTCTGAACATTGCCCAACTTGGGAACTTTTGATCTACCAGTCCTCTTTGTATGTTTAGTATAGGCTGTAATTTTGGGGGGCATGCAAGAGTATATTGTATTAGTTTTGCTGTGATAATACCCACCATCCCGTCTTAGCATCTTGCTCAAGGCTGTTTCCTGCTGATGTAACATGTTGGTGGCAAGAGTGCTATTAGGTGTCTTCTCACTCTGGGATCCAGGCTGAGAAGCAGCTTTAACTAGAAGATGCCACCCTCATAAAAGAGAACAAAGAGTAAGCATCAGCTCCAAGTCACAGGATTACCTTTGAAGATCCAGCCTGGACAGGTATATATCACACCTGATCTCATTTCACTACCAAAGACAACTCATGCAACCCAGGATTACTGTCAGGTAACAGCGAAGCGTTGCAAGTTACAGGCAATGAGTGGGTTGTACAATCTTTGTACAGCTTGTATAATCCTTTTATTGCCTGGGAACAATAACGTGACATATCCAAAACACCTGTATCCGAAATACCTCTGCCACGTGTCTGTCACTGTCATTAAAATTCTATGACTTTGAATTAACGCACTGACTTTCCCAAAGGCTTCCATTAAAATACAGACATTTTATTCCTGAGAAGTCATGCATTTGTCCACCATCTTATTTACATTAATTATTTTAACCTCTTCATATTTTTGCTCCATAATGAAAAGCAGTAATTGGAGGCTGGGAGGTTGAGAGTGAGATGTAAAGAAGCATAAGTGAAATCACGTTCTGTCTTCTTATACGCCTAACCTATTTATTCTGGTGACATCTTATTAAAATGATCCTTTTGAATTCCTTCCTAGAAAAAAATAAGAAATAAAACTTACATTATAAAAAGTGTTATTAAGAAAGTTCTCAGGTTGTCTATGTAATTACTAAAATTCATTAAATGTTACAAGTATTTTTTCTTTTTTTTGAGACAGAGTCTTGCTGTTACCCAGGCTGAAGTACAGTGGTGTGATCTTGACTCACTGCAACCTCCACCTCCTGAGTTCAAGCGATTTTCCTGCCTCAGCCTCCTGAGCAGCTGGGGCTACAGGGACCCACCACCACACCCAGCTAATTTTCATATTTCTAGTAGAGACAGGGTTCACCATGTTGACCAGTCTGGTCTCAAACTCTTGATCTCAAGTGATCCGCCTGCCTCAGCCACCCAAAGTGCTGGGATTACAGGTATGAGCTACCGTACCTGGCCTGTTTAATACTATTTTATTCTGACTCCTTATCATATGTAATCCTCATGATATGCCTGTAAGATAGACATTATAATTCTCATTAATTATAAGAAGGATTTAAAAAACATTTTAGCAACTTTATAATTTGTATGTCTTATAATTGCTGTTGACTGGGTGGCAGTCACAGTCCAGTTGTCACTGCACAGGGAATCAGGATGGAGTATTGTTTCCTAAGGCATTCATGACTGATGTTGTCAGGTGTAGAGAAACAGGAACATTGATAAAAGAGAGTGACAAAAGTTAAAACAGTCCAGTTTTGGATGTGACAAAATTTTTAGAATACACTAACCTATTCATTTCACATGCATATATATAGTTAGTTATGCACAGCAGTGACACACAATAAACACCACTATTTTATAATTTATGCCTGGTGGTCCATTATTGGAATGCTAAAGCATGTGGGAGTTACATCCTACTGCTCAAGGTCATCACCAAGGTCTGACTGCAAAAATTTAAAAAATTGCAACCTCAGGCATAAATGGGTTAAGCTTAAAAGAGCTTTTCAAAAATTATAAAAATTCTGATGAGAGTATTATGTCACAACTTAATTGCTAAGTTTATTTTAATTAGTACATAAATGATAAGTCTTACAACTGGTGGTAGCTTCGATTTGATGAGAAACCTTTTTATTAAGCCAATCTGCAGCTGAGGAAACTAAGGTACACAGAAGCTAACTACCTTGCCTAAGGCCATGGAGTTCAGGGTTCCTGCAATAGTCGCTTTATTTTTTTGTCTTTCCTAAATCACTGGGCTCCAGGTCTTTGTAGCACCACCTTCTTTGAAATGAGACTAAGGGAGCTGTAAAAAGAGTGGGGTACTGACTTTGACACAGTTCTCCGTGTCCCCTAAACACAAACTTTTCCACAAATGAAAATGGGATCTTCTGCAAGTTACTGAAAATACCTGAGCCGATGATTCTTCATTAGTACAATGACAATCACCACACCTGTGAGAATCAGGAGCTAACACAGTGCAATACCATGAAATGTAAACAGAAAGGTGACACAGACCCTGGCCTCAAGTCCATGCTCAGCGAAGTCAGTTCTCTTCACCTTTCCTCTCTGCTGGCTAAGTATGTGTCCCCAAACCCTGTCAGTATCTTTCATGGCTTACTCCTAGTCTGGCCAGGATCAGCCCTGCTTCCTACCGCATGGTTGAGAATGCTCTGACAGCAGAGGCAGCTCTTATTTTTTATTTTTATTATTATTTTTAAATTTTGAGACGGAATCTCTGTCACCCAGGCTGGAGTACAGTGGCGCAATCTCAGCTCACTGCAACCTCCGCCTCCCGGGTCCAAGTGATTCTTCTGCCTCAGTCTCCCGAGTAGCTGGGACTACAGGCACACGCTATCACGCCTGGCTAATTTTTGTATTTTTAGTAGAGACGGGGTTTCACCATATTGGCCAGGCTGGTCTTGAACTCCTGACGTCGTGATCCGCCCACCTCGGCCTCCCAAAGTGCTGGGATTACAGGCGTGAGCCACCACGTCCAGTGGACAGCTCTTATTTTTGATGACTGCAGGGCAAGTGTCACCTTAAGCCGCTGGCCAGAATGTCTCATTATATGTTACCTGTACGGTCACAGAGCCACTTTCTTGAAGATCTGATAAAAAGTATAAATTATGAAATGATATTAAGCTCTGCATTGCTCTAGTCTAAAATGCCCAAGTAAAGGTGACTGCCATGAAGAGAGGGACTTTGGAGAATTTAACATGATTAGCCAGTGTAACTGTAGCTCTCAGTAGTGAAGCAATATCAGAGTGATCAAGGATACCCCTATAGAAATGTCATACCCTAAGACAGCACCAATAAATCCATCAACTGGCTGTTATTGAGTCTGTAATGGGTTCGGGATTTAAAATGAGCCCTGAAAAATCTCACTAGTAGGAAAGAACAGATAAACTTAGGAGGGCATTTATATTTAAACTTCTGTTCTCTTCTATTGGTTTCTGATTTGTTGAGTAAAGACCAAAAGTATGTTAGTCACTCACAGCAGAGCTAATTAGCTAGCAAATGCTTCCCAGGATATCCCAGAAGGGTAGAGACAATTTATTAAGGCTTAGGGTATGAGAAAAGGCAGTACTGGGAGATGGTCTGGTTCTTTTTTTTTTTTTTTTTTTTGATACAGAGTCTCACTCTGTTGCCCAGGCTGGAGTACATGAAGTGTAGTGGTACAACCTCGGCTCACTGCAACCTCCACCTCTCGGGTTCATGTCATTCTTCTTCGGCCTCCCAAGTAGCTGGAATTACAGGTGTGTGCTTGCACGCCCAGCTAATTTTTGTATTTTTGGTAGAGATATGGTTCCACCATGTTGACCAGGCTGGTCTTGAACTCCTGACCTCAAATGATCCACCCACCTCGGCCTCCTGAAGTGCTGGGATTACAGGCGTGAGCCACCATGCCCAGTCTGGTTCTTTGCTTAGGTGGAGAACTCAGGCCAGGGGAACACAGAGGGCTCCCGGAGCGTGAAGGCAGCATCATCTCAGTGAGGCAAGTAGGGATCTGAGATGGTTTTCTATTGAGTGTCTCTGTAAGTTAACTTGTTTTTTAAAATCATTTGATTCTCTCTGACAACATCGTTTGCTCATGTGTTCAATCCAATGGGCAATTATTGAGCCCCTATCTACCTAAATACTTACTTAGTAATAGGATAAACTCAAAAGATTTGGAAGATCTATATTAAGTCTTATTTCCCCAACTAAGCCATGCGTCATTGTGTTTGTAAGGAATGGGCACCGTGAGTGTGAAATCCATTACAGGTATACACTCAGATGCGATAGCCTAAGGCAGATCACGACCCAGGGAATATTTACAGGACCTGCCCCTCTTCTTCTTTCTTCCCTAGTGATGACTGATGTCCTTTCCCTATCATGATTCCCATTTAGGTCTATCTACCCTATCCACTAAGGGCAGCATCTTCCACCTTTTACCCAAGATTTCCAGGTCTGGATTCCCCTTACTGAAACAAATTTGTTAACAGATTCTCACTAAGACATTAATGTCAGATAAAGCCTTTCTCAGATAACTCCTTTATACTCAACAGGGTTCTCCCGTGATGCAGAGAACTCACTAATTATGAAGTTTTAGGCAAGCTGGGACAGCTGCTTCCTAGGGTGAGAGCAGATGGGGGTATCTCTTTCTTTTTCAATACCCACTTGTCTGATGCCTGTTTATTATCAGTAATGACAACAGAGTAAAATTGTTGACATGAATTTAGCATTGGTAGGTGTTGGGGCAAATGGGGCCTTAGAGATCACTTAATTCTACCTTCCTATTCTTGAAATAAATAAACGGGGAAGGAGAAATTGACCAGCTCCCATAAGCAGATGGCCCTGTGAGGACAACAGCCCCCTCGTCCCTTTAACTCCCTTCTCTTGCCTATCCTGTGACCTTTGCACTCCTACAGAAAAGGGACTGCATTTACTTTTTAAATTTCTTCTTGCTACACTGGAAAAAACAACAGTAAATAAAAGGTTGGCCTTCAATATTCACAAAATATGGACACAACCCACTCTTTCAGGCCCAATGTATATCTCCCTTTCTCCAAGAACATCTAATTTATCCAGACTTCAATGAACTTTCTCTCTCTGAAGTATCTTTAAAATATATATAGTCACTTCCACAGAAGAAATGTCTTAAGAATTATAATGCAGTCAACTAATTGTTGGTGTTTTCTTATTGATTGGATTGTAAACTTCTTAGGGGTCGTGAACCCTGTTGTCTGTATTCTCCTCAGGGCACGGCTTCACTGAGCATAAGGAGGCTGGGTGACCGCGTTGTATTCCAGAGGGCGCCTGCCAAGGGTCATACTCTGCTCTAACAGGAGTAGACGTGTTTCTTGCCTTCCTAATAAGTTCTCAAAATATAGCTGATTTGAATTTTTATTCTACTACCAGGAGTTACTTGGTAGAGAAATGGGGACCCTCTAAGAATTGCTGGAGTAAAGAAACAAAGCAGGGGAACTATTTGCTGTAAGAGACACCCTAATGGCTTTTAGAGAGGGGAGAAGAGGAAGCAAAAAAAATCTTCCTCAAGCTCGATTTAGATGCCTCGGGAGGCACACAGAAGTGTTGTAAGTTATTTCAATTACAGGAAGTAGGCTTAAAAAGCTAAATAAATAATTGACCATTTTAAATTATTTAAACCAGTAGTTCTTAACCTCTTTTGAATACTGGACCCCTTTGAGAATGATGAAAGCTACAGACCCTATCTTGAAATAAATGAATATGCACACAGACGTTTGTAAATAAACTCAGGAGATTCATGCCCACCTAATGGCCATGCAAAAGCCCTACGCTTTGATGGCAGCAGGCAGGGGGCTCATTTTCACTCTCAGCAGCATTCCTGGCAGCAGATTTAGAATTAAACCACTGAAACCAACAACCAGAGCTGATGCATGAAAAGATACTCTAGCTTAAAGCCTCATAAATAGCTTATCTGAAAAACGTTATTGTTCTTTAGTGAGGAGGAGGGCTGGAGAAAGTAGCCTGCGTTTTCTAGGCATTAAACCCTCATATGGTGATCTGGAAAAGGCACTAATGTCTCTAAAGGGCTCTAGCAAGTTAAATAAAGCAGTTTTGGGCCAGGCGCGGTGGCTCATGCCTGTAATCCCAGCACTTTGGGAGGCCAAGGCGGGTGGATCACTTGAGGTCAGGAGTTCAAGATCAGCCTGGTCAACATGGTGAAACCCCGTCTCTACTGAAAATACAAAAATTAGCCAGATGTGAGGACACACACCTGTAATCCCAGCTACTGGGAAGGCTGAGGCAGGAGAATTAACTAGACCCAGGAGACAGAGGTTGCAGTGAGCCGAGATCATGCCACTGCACTCCAGCCTGGGCAACAGAGCAAGACTCCATTTCAAAATAAATAAATAAATTAATTAATTAAATAAAACAGATTTAAGCCAACTTGAGACACATTTATGGACCATTCATTCATTGACAGGTTTATTTCCCTTGGAGAATCAGACTTTATAAGAATAGTGCGAGTTCAACCTCAAAATCCCATTTTACCCTCTTCCCTGCAGATTTCTGGTTTCCAGTTAAGAAAGGAATAAAAGTTTATATCTCATGCTGGGGAATGAGAAGGGCCTAGAAAATGAGGTCACAGACATCCCTGGGATGAGGATTGGGAGAGAGACAGAGACACTCTTTGTGTCAAGTAAATGATCTGCCAGCACACTGGAAGCTTTCAGGGGAAACAAGGAAGATGTCACTCCAGGAACGAGGACGTCCAATGTTAGAACTAGGGTCTGTGCCTCACAAGGAGCTGGAAAAGGCCCTTCTTATTTCGCAATGATTTTCTTGAACATTTTCAGTTGCAAGTGGAACTTTAATACAAGTGGTTCTTTATCAAATACGTGCGTCATCTTGGTAGGGCTGAAAGACCCCATGTGAAAATGTGTCTTTATCTGAAACCATAACATTTTTTTCTTGTATTGTTATTTTTAATTGACACATGATGTCTACAGGGTTCATTTTGATATTTTCATACATGAATACAAAATACAATGATCAAATCAGGTTAATTAGCCTATCTACCACCTCAAACATTTATCACCTCTTTGTGTTGGGGACAGTCAAAATCCACTCTTCTAGCCATTTGAAAATAGGTAAGAAATCGTTATTAATCATAGTCACCCTATGGTGCTATAGAATACTAGAACCGACTCCTATCTAGCTGTAATTTTCTGTTATCCAAACTCTCACTCTCCTCCCCTCCCCATTCCTCTTAACAGGCTCTGGTAACCACTATTCTACTTCCTTTCTTCCTTTCTTTCTCTCTTTTTTTTTTTTTTTTGAGATAGAGTCTCGCTCTGTCACCCAGGCTGGAGTGCAGTGGCACCATCTCAGCTCACTGCAACCTCCGCCTCCCAGGTTCAAATGATTCTCCTGCCTCAGCCTGCCAAATAGCTGAGATTACAGGCAAGGGCCACCACGCCCAGCTAATTTTTGTATTTTTAGTAGAGATGGCGTTTCGCCATGTTGGCCAGGCTGGTTTTGAACTCCTGACCTCAGGTGATCCGCCCACCTTGGCCTCTCAAAGTGCTGGGATTATAGGCATGAGCCACCACGCCTGGCACACTATTCTACTTTCTACTTCTATGAGGTTAACTATGTTAGCTTCCTCATATAAGTGAGATCATGCAGTATTCATCTTTCTGTGCCTGGCTTCTTTTACTGAATAAAATGTCCTTCTGGTTCATCCATGTTATCACAAGTAACAGAATTTTATTATTTTTTACAGCTAAATAGAATAATATTCTATCATATACCTATACCACATTTTGTTCATCCATTCATCTGCTGATGGACATGTAGGTTGATTTCAAATCTTGGCTTTTGTGAATAATGCTGCAATAAACATGGTAGTGCAGATATCTTTTTTATATAGTAACTTTCTTTTCTGTGTCTATATTCCCAGGAGTGGGATTATTGGATGATCTGAGAGTTCCATTTTTAGTTCTTTGAGAACTTCCATACTGTTTCCCATAGTAGTTGTACTAATTTCACATTCCCACCAACAATACTATAAAAGATCCCCTTTCTCCACATCCTTACCAGAATTTGTTATTTTTTCTTTTTTCTAATAACCATTCTAGCTGGAGTGAGATGGTATCTCACGTAGTTTTGATTTGCATGTCTCTTATTATCAGTGATGTTGAGCATATTTTCATATACCTGTTTGCCATTTGTATATCTTCTTTTGAGAAATGTCTATTCAGATTTTTTTTCCTTTTTTAAATTGAATTATTGAATTTTTTCCTATAGAGTTGCTTGAGCTCCTTATACAGCCTGGTTATTAATCCCTTGTCATCTCCTTAGTTGAATTTATTTTGAAGTATTTTTGGTAGCTATTATAAATGAGATTGCTTTTATGATTTCTTTTTCAGCAAGTTAGGTTTACAGAAATGCTACTGATTTTAGTATGTTGAGTCTGTATCCCTCAACCTTACTGAATTTGTTTACCAGTTCTAAAGGTTTTGTGCTGGAGTTTTTAGGGTTTTCTACATAGAAGATCATGTTGTCTGCAAAGAGGGACAATTTTTACTTTCTCCTTTTCAATTTGGATACATGGGCAGGATGTGCATGTTTGTTACATAGGTAAACATGCGCCATAGCGGTTTGCTGCACCTATCAACCCATCACCTAGGTATTAAGCCCAGCATGCATTAGCTATTTTTCCTAATGTTCTCCCTTTCCCACCTCTCTGCCCCTTATTTCTTTCTTTTGCCTAATTACTCTAGCTAGAACTTTGAGTATTATGTTGAATAAGAGTGCTAAAAGTCAGCATTTTGTCTTGTTTCAGTTCAATTTCATCACATTTCAGTATGATGTTAGCTGTGGGTTTGTCATATATAGCCTTTATTGTGTTGAGGTACACTCCTCTTATGCCTATTTTGTTGAGAATTTCTATCATGAAGGCTGTTCAATTTTATCAAATGCTCTTTCTGTATCTATTGAGATGAACATCTTGTCTCTCTCCTTTATTCTGTTGATGTGATGTTATCATGTTTATTGATTTGAATATGTTGAACCATCCTTGCATCCCTAGGATTAATCCCACTTGATCATGGTGAATATATTTTTTTTTAACGTGCTGCTGGATTTTGTTTGCTAGTATGTTGTTGAGGATTTTTGTGTCTTATTAATCGGGAATATTGGCATATAGTTTTCGTTTTTCTCTTGTGTCCTTGGTTTTGGAATTAGAGAAATGCTGACCTCATAAGATGAGAATTCCCTTCTCTTCAATTTTCTGGAAGAGTTTGAGAAGAATTGGCATAACTTCTTTAAATGTTTGGTAGAATTCAGCAGTGATGTAATCTAGTCCTAGGCTTTTCTTTCTTTAATTTAACTTTCATTTTAAGTTCAGGGGTACATGTTGAGGTTTGTTATATCGGTAAATTGTGTGTCATGGGGATTTGGTGTACACATTATTTTGCCACCCAGCTAATACTGATTCAATCTTACTACTGTTATGGGTCTGTTCAGGTGTTCTTTTATTTCTTGGTTCAATCTTGATGGGTTGTATGTGTCCAGGAATTTATCCATTTCTGCTAGGTTTTCTAGTTTGTTGATATACAGTCATTCATTATGTAATCTCTAATTGCATTCTGGGCAAGGGGGGTGGGGGAGAGAAGCTCAATAATATTTATAAGAGTACAAAAATGTTCAGCATCTAACAAGTTAAAATTCACAAAGTCTGGCATCCAATTAAAGGTTACTAAATATACAAAGAAGCAGAAAATTACAGCTCATAATAAGGATAATAAGCCATTGAAACTAAGCTGGAAAAAACATTAATGTTAGAATTACCAGAAAGAGGCATTATAATCATTTTATAACTGCATTCAGTGTGCTCAAAAAGCTAATTAGAAGCATGGAAGTTACTTTAAAAAGACATACATCAGGCCGGGTGCGGTGGCTCATGCCTGTAATCCTAGCACTTTGGGAGGCTGAGGTGGGCAGATAATGAGGTCAGGAGTTCAAGACCAGCCTGACCAACATAATGAATATACAAAATACAAAAATTAGCTGGGCGTGATGGCATGCACCTGTAATCCCAGCTATTTGGGAGGCTGAGGCAGGAGAATCGCTTGAACCCGGGAGGCAGATGGTTGCAGTAGAGCTTGTGCCACTGCACTCCAGCCTGAGTGATAGAGCCAAACTCCATCTCAAAAAAAAAAAAAAAAAAGACATACATCAAATTTCTTGAAATAAAAATTACAATAGTTAAAATAAATATAGTGAATGGGATTAATGACAGATTAAGCATTCTTAATTAACATGAGCAAAATTGAAAACACAGCAATAAAAACTATCCAAAATGAAACTTACACAAAGAAAAAATTCAATAGAAAAATCATTCAACAGATCATCAGCGAGCTTTGACCTCCTATCACACAGCCTGCTATAGATGTGATCAGCATGCCTATAGGCGAGTAGGATAATAAAAAATCAATATATGAAGAAGCAATGACTGACAGTTTTCAACAAGATAAAGGGATCAACTGGCTTAGACAAAGTAGGACTCAGCGGAGAGCCTGGCAGGCCCCAGATTCTACGAAGCTGGCACCGTGGGCTCCTCATGCTTCTGGGCCAAGCTTCCCCTCCTGTGATGGTAGGTAGTTTTTCTCATCTCTACATTGCTATTTTCTAGGCACTCTGCCTAAGCCTTTGTGCCTTCACGCTTATCAGGAAGGTGCCTTAGTGTCTCTCCTGCTGGTTTTCTCCCTGGGAACTCTCAGTGTGGCATCTCCACGGCGTCTGCTCCGTCAGCCTGGCTGCTCTTGGACTCCTTGGCAAAGGGCCTCAGCTCCCCTGCGTGTTCCAGCTCTGCCTTGGACAGCACCACATCTTTGGCCACTTACTCCTCCTTTCTCTGCACTGCCTCTTCCGGGTGCCCAGCTGGTTCAGGGCCATGTTAAATAAGTGTAAGAAGTGCCACCTTCCCTCCATCCCTCTCTGCCTCCTCCAAGTTCACAGCTTGCTGACAGCCAGGTGTCCCTAAGCACCGTCCAGCTCTGCATTGATAATTGGCCCTGACGCTCTAGGGCATTGCCTCAGCCTGAGCCCCATCCCTGCTCACTTGCTACCACCCCTTACTGTCCCAGACTTGGTCCTGAATAGCTCAGTTCTCAAGCCTCAGTTTCCCTAAGGTCATCACAGCACAAGACTCACAACCTTCTAGCTCCCAATCTGGCTGTGGTCCCCACTTCTTGGGGGACCCTGAATAATTAATTATTAGTGGGAATAGATTATTGATAAATTCATATTAATAAATAAATTCATATTAATAAATACTTAAGCACAATTACGACGTGTTAGAAGCAGCAGAGGATGTGGACAGAGTTTATAACTGAGAGATCTGACTTCCTCCGAGGAGTCACAACAAATTCCCTTGGAAGTGAGATGACTGATAAAACATTTAAGATACTGGAATAAGAACATGAAAGGGAGGACTCAAAGAGGATAAATTATAGGCAGAGGAAATTGAAGAGTGAGAAGCTTGGCTTTTCCGAGGACCTGAAGGAGGCTTGCGTTGCTGGAGCACAAAAGATAAAGGGGCAGTAATGAGAGGTCAGATTGTGCAGGTCTTGTCCAGGCCAGATTAGAGTGCTTGGCTCTTGTCCTAAGAGCAATGGGATAAATCTTTGAAAAGTTTGAAGCAAGGCAATAAAATGATTAGGCCTGAATTGTAATATGATGACTACCCAATGGATTAGAGCTGCTTAAAACCATGTAGGAGAATTGCAGGACGCTAGGTACCTTGGACTGGGTTAGGAGCAATGGAAAAGGGGAAGCAAATTGACGCCGAGGCTAACTAGGGCACCACCAACAGGGGGTCCCACTGCTCAGCTTACCAAGCCCCGTGTCACTTCCATGTAAAATGATGGAGCTGAGATATGGGGTGAGGGTAGGGGGTGGGCACAGGGGGCACAAAAATGAAATCATTCCCAGAACCTTTCTATCTGCGTGGAATTACTAAAGCACAAGAAAAATGGGGGAATCCAGAGATCTTTACAATCGGGTGTCAAGTGGGAGGGTGTAGACCATGAGTTCCAGAAGAGATGGCCTTTCTCAGCAAGCCGACAGAAGCTCTGGCTGTGGCTGTGGGAGGGTTTCCTGGAAGCAGCTCACTGGAGCTCAGCAAAAGCAGAATTCAGTATCCTTTCTGACTGCTGCCTTCATCCAGTTCCAGAAAATCAGTGTTAGACAGAAGAGATTCTCATTAAAATAAGCAGAATTTGTCACCCATGAAGGGCGATTACATTTTGGAGGCAGGGGAAAAAAGAGCTTAGCGAAGCTGTGGGTGTTTAAACACTCATAAAACAACCATTTTCTCTTCCCCCTTTACAGATGAGCTCGTCTGCTCACTTACCAGTCGCACGTGTGATGAACAGGCCCCAGGCAGGGTCTGGAAAGCACAGTTAACTTGAGTTTTCCCCTCCTCCTCCCTGGGTTTTGGTGTAGGAATTGGAAAATGTCTTCCAGAGGCAAGATAACTCTTCTCACGTAATCATTAAGCAATAGGAATATTTAGTTTTCCATTTATTTCCCCTGTGTAAAGTCTACAGGTAAGCCTGAAAATTTTTAAATTAAACTCTCACTTTAAGGGGTTCACTCACCAGCTTTATATCAGAATGTACCATCAAGACCCATAACCCAAAAGCAGCTATAATGGTTAATTTCGTATGTCAACCTGACTGAGCCATAGGGGTCTAGATGTTCAGTCAAACATTACTCTGGGTGTTTCTATGAGGCGGTGAACATGTGAATTGGTAGAGAAAGCAAAGCAGGTTGTCCCCCCCTAATGTGGCGGGAGGGCCTGAAAAGAATAAAAAAGATTGATTCTCCTTCCCTCTGGGTAAGAGAATTCTTCCTGCCTGTCTTCAAACTGGAACGTCAGCTTTATCCTGTCTCCAGACTCCATGGGAAACGTCTACTCTTCCTGAGCCGGGGGCCTGCTGGCCTTTGGAATTGAACTATACCATCAGCTCTCCTGGGTCTCCAGCTTGTCAGCTCACCCTGACAGATCTTTGGGCTTGCCAGCCACCATAATGATGTGAGCCCTAACCCTATAATATATCTCTCTCTCTCCCTCTTTTCCTCTATGTGTGTATGTGTGTGTGTGCGCGCATATATTTATATATATATGGCATATATGTGCCTCTGAAGTATCTGACAATATGTTTTCCTCTCCAGCATTTTTCATTACATGTTTTTAATTTTTAAAAAGTCACATGCGTATGTATCCGAGTCACGGCACCATAAAAAAATAAAAAAATAAAAAGTCACATGCTTATTTTGCCCCAAAATCACAAAGCAAGGCAGGTTTCGGTTAGCCCACAGTGAAAGCAGCCTTGGCTTTAATGCAGCAGCCTGAGAGAGGGCATGGCTAAGACCCCTAGCCATCCAGGTCTCAAGCACAGGAAGCTGGTTCTGTGCACAGTGGTATTTGATTTCTGTATCTCTCTTGCTTCTTTTCTTTTTAAATTATTACCCTTGAAAAAGTTGTGGAACTAGTGTACTCTGTGTTGTGCAAAAAGCAAGGATTTTTTTAAAAGGAAATATGCATGAGGCAGAAAATGGGGCTCATCCTTGTGAATAGCTGCCACAGACTTATTGAAAAATTACATTTCTCAGGCTCACTGTGGTGGCTCATGCCTGTAATCCCAGCACTTTGGGAAGCTGAGGTGGGTGGATCACCTGAGGTCAGGAGTTCAAGACCACCCTGGCAAACATGGTGAAACCCTGTCTCTACTAAAAAATCAAAAATTAGCCAGGTACGGTGGTGTGTGTTTGTAATGCCAACTGTTTGGGAGACTAAGGCAGGAGAATCATTTGAACCAGGTGGCGGAGGTTACAGTGAGCCGAAATCATATCATTACACTCCAGCCTGGGTGACAAGAGTGAAACTCCATCTCAAAAAAAAAAAGATTACATTTCTCAGTGATGATTTATAAACCCATGACCCTGCTGAAATTGAAAACATCCAGAGGAGCTCATGGACCTGTCTGCTAAGGTCTCACGCTTCATACCCAACCTGGATGCATAATACCCGAGAAGAGCCATTGCCCTCAGGCTTCCTTGGAGACACCAGCCTCATTCTCCTGACTGTGCCTTCTTTTGGGTTGAAGCTTTTACCTGGAATTCCCTTGTTTCTCGATCATTTCCACACTGATTACCTGGGTACCTTTGTTGAAAATCATTTGGTTATGTACATGTGGCTCTATTTCTGGCCTCTCTGTTCTGTTTCATTAATCTATGGGTCTATTTTAACACCAATTCCATATGGTCTCAGTTACTATAATAATCTTTCCAGCTATATTTTGGATTAACTAAATAATTTTTAATATTCCATTTTTCTTCTATAATGCCTCCTCAATTATTCTTCATTTTTTATGAGTGGTTCTTCTAGTATTTAAATATTCCTCCATGAAACTCATTTACCACAAGCAATATACAACAATGTACATCTATTTCCTCTTCCTCTCCTTCATTGCATTGCTGTCATGCATGTAATTTCTATATATATTATAAATCCCCTGATACATTGTTATCTTGCTTTTAAAAGTAAATTATCTTTTAAACAAATTTTAAAAACAACACAAATATCTTTTAAATTTAGCTACATATTGACAATACTTTTCTGTTCTTCACTTTAACATTTTTGTTTTAACATTTCTTGGAATACAGGTCTGCTAATGCTAAATTCCATCAGTTGTTGTTTGCCTGAAACTATATTTGCCTTCAGTTTTGAGGAATATTTTTGCTGGGTATAAACTTCTATATGACAGTTTT
Organism: Cacajao melanocephalus; assembly: GCA_963573385.1. Classification (NCBI taxonomy): domain Eukaryota; kingdom Metazoa; phylum Chordata; class Mammalia; order Primates; family Pitheciidae; genus Cacajao; species Cacajao melanocephalus. The sequence continues at coordinate 8,067 of CAUYLG010012323.1, read as the reverse complement.
TTACTTTTTACACTTTAGAGAGTTTGTCTAACTGTATTCTATCTTTCATTGTTTCTGAGATATCTTCACTGAATTTTATCTTTGTCTATATATTATTTTATTTTTTTTCTCCTTTTAAGATTTCTGCTTTATCACTGCTCATCAATTTTATTTTAATGTATCTGATTTGATTTTGAGTGTTTAATCCTCCTTGTGATTTGTAGAATGTCTTAAGCCTAGAGGTTTACAGTTTTATAAATCAAGATTGCAGTATTTTTAGCTGAAATTTATTCAATTATTGTTCAGCCTCATTTCTTTCTCAGAATTCAATTATATTTATAGCTGAATTTTTTCCAAAGTGTGACTGAATTTATGTTCACTTTAATTTTCATTTTATTGTCCCTGTGATTCAGTTTAGATGAATTGCTATGTCTCAAGATTACTGTTTTTTTTTCCTTCTGCTATTTCTAATTGGATATTAATCTTCTGTAGTGAATTTTAAATATTATTTAAAATTTTTCAGCGCCAAAGTAAATTTTGTTTTCAAAATATCTTCTATTTCTATCATCCTTATTTTAAATCCTTGAACATATTTTAATTGATTTCTAAAAATAAATTTTTACAAGTTTTATCATTTCTGTTATTTACAGTTTCTGTTTGCTGAGTTTTCTTCCTGGTCATGAGCCACATTTTCTTATTGGCACGTCTAATTTTTAAATTTTGTGTTAGGCAATATGAATATTACCTTGTGACATTCTAGATTTTGTTGTCTTCCTTTAAAGAGTATTAAAGTTTTTTCACTTTTATAAGGAAAATAACTTACTTGTGACTCAAGCAGCTGGATCCTTTGGAGGATTTTTGTGTATCTTTGTTCATGTGAGCCTAGAATAGTTTTTACTCTAGAACTACTTTTGCTCTAATTCTTATGCCTGAGCTTTCTGGGGTCTCTGCTGTGTACCCTGAGGCTCACCACAGTGTCTCCCTTCTCGAGACCTTGCCCGCCAAATTCCAGGGTCTCCCAAATCCCAGTCGCAGCTTCTCAGCTCAGTGAGCCTGCTGTGCTCGGCCTGGGTGGCCTCCACGCACTGTTGTTCAGAGTATTTTGAGCTACAACGGCAGGGGCACACTGAGGCTTATTTTATCTGTTTCTCTTCTTTCAGAAACTATACTCCTGCACTGTTTCTTGTTCAACGTATGAAAAGAGTTCTTTTACACATTTATCCTGTTTTCTGATGATTACAGTAAGAGGTCAATCTGGTAGTAGTTGCTTCTGGTCAGAAGCAGAAGTGATCATTCAATTTTGTCTACAAAGATATTGATTTGAAACATTTCTATGTCTTACTGAAAGATGTTTCTATCTTGGTGATGGATTTATTATATACATGTTTATTTTTGCTATTCAGCTACATAGAACACAAACACACACATCGCAAATTTTGCTTCCATTTCTCTCTTCTCAAAATGTTTTACACTACTGATAATAACAATGCCTTACATTTGCATGGTATTTCAGATTTTGAAAGTGCTTTCACATTCTTTAGCTCATCCGATTTTTAAAAATCTTTGTGTAAATAAAAGATTCATTTGTCAAAGCATAAACTTAGATATACTTTATGGGTAAATTTCCTATTTTTGGGGGGGTAAATTTCCCAAAGTTTAACTATTAGCTGGTCGAGTCCCTGGTCAAGCCTTACCTCATGTCATATTTATTTTGGATGTTGCATGTACCAGTAACAAAGGGTAGCAATACGACTGCATTGTGATCTCATCACAGGTATATTAGATTGTTTGAGATACTCTCAGGGTTGCATTAGACTTTTTCCACAAGTCCTACCAGGAAAATAGAGCTGAATGACTGGTATAAAAAAGCAACCTTCTTCATAAATCAGTTTTTATTTTTGTACCACCATTGCAGTGAGGATATTATGAACTTTTACAAAATGAGTAGGAGTTGCTGAGCAACGTGATAGGTCAATAATAGCACTCAGCCTGATGTATAACTCTTTATGCTCATAGAGGTAGAAATTCATTAGCCACATCACACTCCTTCATATTGTCACCCATAAAAAAGACAAAAAAGGTACTTGGGGAAAAGCTTTAACACTATTCTTATAACCTTTTTCCCTCTTGTAACTTAATGTAAATATGCTACAGGCTTTCAGATCCCTATTGAAAAAAGAAGTTTAATGGACATACAGCTTCAGGGAAAAGAAAGCACTGAATTTCAGACATTAATGTCACCATCTTTTTGGAGACAAAATCAAAAAAAGGATTGGTAACAGAGCAAATTGAAAATATTTAGTTTCAATTATGAATCAGAAATGAAATAATAGGTTATTACAAACTTAATCTCTGAGCAAAAATATCCTTTATTTATGCAAAGTGATAGGAAATTAGTATTGCCTCGGCTGTAGGGGAGGAGGATAAGGGGGTCATTATTGAAGAAGCAGAAAGCACAGTCCCCTTAAGAAATTCACATTCACTTTAAAGCTATAATTTTCTCATGTGAACGTCACAGAAACAATGCAAGACACGGTACACTTGTTAGTGTGGAATACACAATACATTCAATACAATTCAGAAAAGTGAGAGATGAGTGAGAATCATTTGAACAAAACTAAACTGACTTGAGTTTTGAACTGGACCTTATTCATAAGACAGGAGAATTTAGGATAAGAGAGCCTGACATCCATTGAGGAAAAGAAAGCCTGAGATTCAATAGATAAGTGAAGGAAAAAGATAGAAACCAAACTTTGTCACTTACTAGCTAGGAATCATGGGAAATTAACACTTTAAGTCTCAGTGTCTTTTTCTATAAAATAAATGGAGGTAATAGTATAGTGCAGTGAAGCAGTGTTTCAGTCAGGATAGGCTAAGAACACTGCAGGAAAAAAATCAAAATTCTCATTGAGTAAAAACATAGTTTTATTCCGTATTCGTGCTACACGTCCACCGTGGGTGAGCAGGGAGTGTTACTCGTTGTCTTTCCTCAGGGACCCAAGCTGATGCTGCAGCCATCATCTTAAATGTGTTTAATCTTTGGGTCAGACAGAAAAGAGAGAGTTGGAGGAAGATTTCAAGTCAACAATTAAATGTTCAGCCTGGAAGTGACATACTCACAATTCATTGGCCAGAACTTGCTACACCTACCACAATGGGGCTGGGAGTAGAATCCTATCCCATGCCTGGAATGTGGAAAAATAAAAAATATTTATTCACAGTAGTAGTGCTTACTGCGAGGAGGTTCTTTGAGGATTGAGTGAAGCAGTACATGTCAAGGACTTAGCACCATGACAGAACCATACTGAGTTCCCAGTAAATAGTAGGTTTTATAGTTAGTAAAGCATGATCCTGTGACATTTTAGTCACTACAAAATCATATGCTCGCTAATAATTATTTTACCATATTATTCGCAATCTGTACAACTTTAAGATAAATTTTATTGTGACTATTTTGTAAATAAAGAAACAACAATTAAGCAATTTCCCTCATGTTACAGCGATTAGGCAGCTAAGTATAACTGGTTACCCACGTAAGTCTGACTCTAAATACTATTTCCAGTATGCAGCATTGCCTTTATAAAACTTCCTTTTCAATTCTATGATCTGTATGAAATATGCGTTTTAGAGTTGTGCAAATACATTCACTTTGTATAAAAATAATCTTTAAGGTACATTTTACTAAATATGTATTCTACATTGCTAGACATTCTTATAGGTTCTATGGATTAAGAGATAAAAGATCCCTGCCTTCAAGTTGTCCAGATATTAATGGGGAAGATAAGCAAATAAACAGATACTTGCAATACTGTATAATAAGTACCATATCAGAAGATGTTACTGAATGCAGTGGAAACACAGAGGAGAAACAGTTAGCCCAGAATAAATGTGTCAGGGAAGCTGTGTAAGATGGATAATACCAGGCCAAGTCTGTAAAGTTTTGTGGAAGATAATTGAGAAAAAGAGAATGAGGTGGAGGTATATGTTCCAGGCTCAGAAAGCAGTATGAACACGGGCATGAGAATTAGAAAGCAGGGCACAAACCAGGAAACCCAGTAACTGATTATGGCTGTGATACAGTGGGGGTGTCGGTGAGGGAATTCCAAGAGCTAAATCTATGTAGTAGACATTGTAGATCTTGAAGGGCTTTTGGTGCTGTCCTGAGAGTTTTGGATTCTATTCTGAAGGCAATGAAGATCCGTTAAATACTGTCAAGCAAAAAGGTGACATTATTAGACTAGTATTTTAGAAAAGATCATTCTAGCAGATGGGTTGAATTTGAATTAGAAGGGGCTGGACCTGAGATGAGGAAATGAGGATGGAGGCTTTTTAATTAATCGTGGCAAGGACTGATTAAGGGTTGAACTAACACAGTAGAAGCAAAGATGGAATAAAGGACATGTATACATGAAACACCTGAATCTCTTTTTTTTTTACCCCAGAGTCTCTGTGTTTCTTGTTCTCTTTGATGGGTCCACTCTTACCTGAGATATTTTCATGGATAGCTCATGCTCGTCATTCAAGTTCTATATCAAAGTCATCTTCTCAGAGTCCTTCCTTTACTGTCCCTCTCATGACAACCCTTGTACTGTCCTTCCTCTAGCCACTACTCCATTCACTATTCCAGTATATTGATTAAGGGACAGCCTTTTGCAGCATGTGTCATCATCTGAAACAACATTAGGTATTTGTTGATCGTCTTCTTCTTTAGTTTGCCAGCATAGTATCCAGAATAGTTACCAGCATAGAAAAAGTACTCAAAAATTCATTCTAGAAATTCAATAAAGTGGATTTATTAAACGGACAGTTAAGAGGCACTTCAAGGTAGAATTCTCCAATATTTTACATACAGACCTAGAGTTCAGAATAGAAGCTTGATCTGAAGATATTTATTTGTAAGTCATTAGCCCACAGAGAAGATGAAAAGCTCATGTATCAGTTAAGATGCCTTAAGCTTCAACTATGAGAATTCCCAAATAAAATTAGCATAAGTGATAGGGATTTTTATACTACCTTACATAAGAATAAATTCAGACAGAGGTAGATAGGTACAGGGTTGGTTAATTTATCCTACAATAAGGTCAGGGGTCTAGATCCACTTCTCTGTGATTGACAGCTTGTCTCCAAAGATAGCTGCCTTTAATTCCTTCCCTTCCATCTACGTACGTAGTTTCCACTCCTCACGTCAATACGTGTTGCCTATTTCTCTTTCCCATCTATCTTAAGTGTTTGTATTTTTGAAAACATAGAGAATGCATCATTAATATTTACACATGTTACTATATGTACACTTTGGCTTACTGGAAAAAAATGAACATTGAATTCTAGTTAGTGATAAGTATGTTGAAGTGTTTAGGGGAAGTGTTCTCATATCTGCGGTTTATTTAAAATGCATCAATAAAGTAAGACTAATGAATGAGGAACGATTACATAGCTATGTGGTAAGACAAGATAATAACATGTTAATGGTAGAATCGAGGTGGGGGGGAATTAATGTTGAATGTAGAATTCTTTCAACTTTACTGTAGGTTTTATTTTCTTATAATAAAATGTTGGAGAATGACTGAAGACACCAATGGCTTAGGTACTGAAATACTCAATTTTATAAGACTTTTCTGGGTAAAATGTGTTCCCAGTAAAGCTTCCAGCATCTTTTAATAGTCCGGATATAACAATACTGAGTGTACAATGAGTGTCTCTTCAGTGCTGCTGTATCAGTCTGGTAAGTGGTACATAAAATTCTGCAGTAAATGGGGCATAGATCCTGGCCTTGAGTGACTTACAGTTTGGCCTATCATTAATAACAATGACATGCTAGAGTTTCTCTTATAAAAGCATGGACAGGGCACAATCATAACAAAGAGGTGACATTGTAACCAAACTAATGAATTGACTTTTAGGTTGAGGTTTGAAACATAAAGAAAAATTAAGCCAGACAGGGAAGTGAGGAGAAGGTGAGTAGGAAGGAAAAGTCACGCTAGAGGAGTAGCTTGTGAGGGAGGATGGTTTGAGTAACTGTAAAATATTGAATGTTGCTAGAACAGAGAAGATTAGGATGAGTGCTGAAGGATGAGATTTGAAGGGGAGAGAATGACGCCTTGTTTAGGACTGATGAACAATGGCATTTGCATTTCAGGAAAATGCAGATTGATAAATGTTGAGGAATATCACATGTAAATGACCATTAGCTTGCCAATTATGCAGAACTGCAAGGCAGATGAACGCTTTGTTTAGCAACAAAAAAGGAAAAACCTTAGATATATGGGAAGAGAAAAGAACTAAAAAGCCAATGGATTCTTTTCACACATAAAGTTTATTTTCATGAATGTTGAGATGTGGCATTGGTTGTGCCAGAGACTTAAGGTGTCATTTTGATGTATATATGGTGATTCATTCATTCACTTTCAGTAGAGAATCATTGCTTCAAAGAAGAGAAACATCAGCCTGAGCAATATTAGCAAATCCAGGTTGTATTTCTGAAGTCCCACAGGTTCCAAACCTCCCATCTAAAGAAGAGCTATTTGTTGCAGTAATCTGAAACTCTGACAGATTTGCAGAGCTAAGCATCTGGATGTTTAAATTGAATGAACATTCTGGTAATGAACAGATGATCAGTTATATTTATTTATTTATTTATCTCCTCTTTTTTTTTTTAATTGTATTTGGGCTCTGGGGTACATGTGCACATCCTGCATCCTGCAGGATTATTGCATTGATACATACGTGCCATAGTGGTTTGCTGTCTCCATCCCCCCGACCCCGTCGCCTTCATCAGGCATTTCTCTTGGTGTTATCCCTCCCCATCCTCCCCACCCGCCCTTGCTGGCCCTCCCTTTCCCTGCCCTCCCCTCTCCCACCTAGCCCTGTGAGTATTGCTCCCTTCCCTGTGTCCATGTGTTCTCATTGTTCATCACCCGCCTATGAGCGAAAACGTGGTGTTTGGTTTTCTGTTCTTGTGTCAGTTTGCTGAGAATGATGGTTTCTAGATTCATCCATGTCCCTACAAAGGACACAAACTCGTCATTTTTTATGGCTGCATAGTATTCCATGGTGTATATGTGCCACATTTTTTTTTGTCCAGTCTATCATTACTGGGCATTTGGGTTGGTTCCAGGTCTTTGCTATGGTAAACAGTGCCACAGTGAACGTACATGTGTGTGCGTCTTTATAATAGAACGATTTATTATATAACCAGTAATGGGATTGCTGGGTCAAGTGGAATTTCTATTTCTAGATCCTTGAGGAATTGCCACATTGATTGAACTAATTTACACTCCCACCAACGGTGTAAAAGTGTTCCTTTTTCTCGACATCCTCTCCAGCATCTGTTGTCTCCAGATTTTTAATGATTGCCATTTTAACTGGCATGAAGTGGTATCTCAAAGTGGTTTTGATTTGCATTTCTCTAATGACCAGTGATGATGAGCATTTTTTCATATGTTTGTTGGCTGCATATTTGTCTTCTTTTGAAAAGTGTCTGTTCATATCCTTTGCCACTTTTGAATGGGTTTGTTTGTTTCTTTCTTGTAAATCTGCTTTAGTTCTTTGTAGATTCTGGATATTAGCCCCAAAATTTTTTCTCATTCTGTTGGTTGCCGGTTTACTCTAATGATTGTTTCTTTTGTTGTGTAGAAACTCTTAAATTTAATTAGATCCCATTTGTCTATTTTGGCTTTTGTTGCCATTGCTTTTGGTATTTTAGTCATGAAGTCCTTGCCTATGCCTATGTCCTGAATGGTGTTGCCTAGGTTTTCTTCTAGGGTTTTTATGGTGTTAGTTCTTATTTTTAAATATTTAACCTATCTGGAGTTAATTTTTGTATAAGTAAAGAAGGGGTCCAGTTTCAGCTTCCTGCATATGGCTAGTCAGTTTTCCTAACACCATTTATTAAACAGGGAATCCTTTCCCCATTGCTTGTTTTCATCCTGTTTGTCAAAGATCAGATGGTTGTAGATGTGTGGTGTTGCTTCTGAGGCCTCTGTTCTGTACTTTTTAATGACTTTATGATTTTCCTTCAGGAGTGGTTGTTTAATAATCTGTAGTTTACTTATCATTCCTATGGTGTTAAAGGCTTAGATTTATAAAGTT